>SJYC01115703.1:0-35154 GCA_006408675.1 Madoqua kirkii | reverse complement strand
TCAGGCTGGCCGTTCAGGACGCCCGCGGTTCTCCAGCTCCAGCCGGCCCTCGACGGCTCTTCCAGCTCCCGGGGCTGCGCTCGGGGCCCAAGCTGCCTCCGGGGACCCGAGCCCGGAGGTCACACCCTTCCTCCCTCACTTGGCGGTCCAGATCTCGGTGCCAGGTGGCCGCCACGAAGAGTTGATGTGGGCCCTGCTGGGTTGTCTGGGGCCGCCTCGGGGTCCGAGGACGTGCCACGCTGTCGCCTGTCCAGTGTCTGCTCCGCACCCTCGTGAGGCACGGGCGGGGATGGAGGGTCTCCAGGGTCCTGCGGAGCGCCGCCCGGCTGCAGCCCCGAATCGGGCCACGTGGTCTTCTGTTGCACCGCCTCCTCGTCCTCCTTGTTCCGCAGGCACAGGTTAATCCTACACCGTGAAGGAGTAGGAGTAATTATTATCTCTATTTATTTATTACTTTAGGTGGGGTCTACAAACCAGTGTCCTCTGGGGGCAGCAATATCGTGTCGGGTAGGAAATCCTGGGATTTGAACCCAGGACAGCAGGGGTTCCTCCCCCGAGGCGTCCCAGAGCTGCGGGGCGGTGGGAGAGGGCTGCGGCTGGACCTCGCTGTTCGCCGAGTCGACTCTGGACTGGCCGGTTTCGCCCAGGCCCCTGCTTTGCTGTTGCTTGGGCGACATCTTGTGGCCAAAGGCGGGTACAGACCCGCGGCGGCAAAGGCTGCGGAAAGAAGGCCCCCCTCAGACTCCTCTGGAGGAGGCCACAGGCTCTCGGACTCAGAAGTCCCAGCCAGGCCCCTTGCATCCACCCTTTCACTGAACTCTTTTCTATGACAGCTCCAGGCAGACCCCCAAACTCACTTGTGTCACCTGAGCTAGACACACGAATATACTGGGTTCCTCTTGGCCCACCCCTTACTGGGGCAGCACTATATAGCAAGCTAGTGACCAGGGCTTCCTGGTGGCTCAGACAGTAAAGAATCTGCCTGCAGTGCAGGTGATCCCTGGCTCAGGAAGAGTCCCTGGAGAAGGGAATGGCAACCCACTCCAGAATGCTTGCCTGGAGAATTCCATGGACAAAGGAGCCTCATGGGGTCACAAAGAGTTGGACCCAACTGAGTGACTAGCACACAATGAGCAGGCTGTTATTCCCGTTTTGCAGACGAGGCAGCAGCCCCGAGTAACCACAGCAGCACTGGAGCCCGGCTTTGTCAGGCTGCAGCATGCTGCCGACATGGGGCTGAGAGCTGCGGGTGTCGTGTACCCACCCCACTGTCGGGGAGGTGCTGCCAAGGGTGGAAGTATTATTGGCCACAGGAATGCCTTGGGTTCATTTTTTTGTGCTGAGCTGTGTGCTTTACAGAATCTCACAGAACCCTCACCTGTGGCCAGGTAAGCCCCATGTTACAGATGAGGAATCTGAGGCTCAGAGAGGTGAAGTGTCTCATCTAAAGCCACCCAGAAAATCAGTGGCAGAGCCAGGATCTGATCCAGGTCCAGAGGATTCACAAATCTTTATTTTAAAAATATATATATTTTTATTTATTTGGCTGTGCTGGTTCTCAGTTGGGGCATGTGAGATCGTCCATCTTCTTTGTGGCATGGGGATCTTTAGTTGAGGCATGAGGAATCTTTTCCAATTGCCACAGGTGAGATCTGGGATTCCCAGGTGGCTCAGAGGTAAAGAATCCCCCCGACTGAGCACCATGCCAGTGTAGGAGATGTGGGTTTGACTCTGGGTTGGGAAGATTCCCTGGAGGAGAAAATGGCAACCCACTCCAGTATTCTTGCCTGAAAATCCCATGGACATGGACAGAGGAGTCTGGTGGGCTGCAGTCTGTAGGGTGGCAAACTTGGACACGACTTAACATGCACGCCCATGTAGGATTTAGTTCCCTGACTAGGGATGGAACCTGGGTCCCCTGCGTTGGGAGTGTGGAGTCTTAGCCACTGGGCCACCAGGGAAATCCCCTGAGTCCTTATTTTTAGCTACTAGGGGACCCTGTCTGCTTCTCTGCAACATATCAGCCCCATAGGATTATGGGAGAACCATATCAAGCAGGAGTGGAGAGAGCTTTGTGAACTGTAGAGGACGGGACCCCTAACGGTGCATTATTATCCCGCTCCTGATATGCAGTTCCCCTTGTGCGTGTGAGCCCCTTGGGGGCAGGGTTGGATGCTCATGGCATCCTCAGGGCCCAGCACGGATCTGGTACCCAGTCAGCAGTCTGGGGAGCAGGGAAATGCCCACTTCCGCACCCATCCCCATGAGGCCCAGGTCCACTTCCTAGGGTTCATGGTCGAGGCAAGGATAGTCAGTCTCTGCCTCCTGATTCACTTCGTTCAGAGGAAGGGGTGACCTTCTCTTCCTCCTTGGTTGCAATAGGCTGGCACCTGGACTCCCACGCGGGCCCAGAGGGAGAGGTCTTCGTGGCGGGAGATCTCCCTCGCAGGCCCCGAGAAAGCAGCAGGGCGGGCGGAATATAAATGCGCCTGTGAACGCGGAGGAACAGATGAGACCGAGCCTCCAGGTGACTGGGTGGAGAGGACCCACAGGGGCAGCCGCCTCCTCTCGGCGCACAGATTGAGCCCATGATGAAGATGAATGGAAACCCCTTTGCTGGAAAATGTGGCAATCAAGACGCTACCTGGGCCGGGGCCCTCCCACCAGCTCCGCGCAGGGAAATGTTAGGATTCAGAAATTCAGCACCAGCCACATGGTTAGGACGGAAAGCAGGCAAAACTCGTGATAAGCAGCCCCAATTAGACGATAAATGATACAGGATGCACGTTAGTTTGGCAGGAATCTGTGGACTCAGCGGCTGCGGGTGGGTATCAGACGGCCCCTGCAGACGCCAGCTTGCACACAGAAACGCAGCCCGCACGGCTGAGGATCCCTGCTGAGCCGAGGACCCCTCGACCAGGGGGCAGATCTGCCTAGAAGGGTCTCCTGAGAGCAGCCGTGGGGTTCTGAAAGGCTGGTTGAGGGTGCGGAGGTGAGATGACTTTGTGCGTTGTCTAGCACTTGCTGATGGCAACAAATTGAACTTGTAGCTTCCAAAATTCCACACGGGGAGGCAGGGCTCATGAGGACCCTGTGTCTTCATCTTTCCAGGCTGAAAAAAATTCCCCCTCCTTTTTTTCCCTTTAATACGTCCACTTCAAAGCAATGTGTGTGATCATTGGGTGACGTGCACCGTGGACCAGGAAGGAAGGTTTGCCAGGCGTATTAATATTGTCGACCAGATTGCAGGGGGCATGTTTAACTCGCTTCAGGTGTTCTCGAAGCATTGGCACAACGGATCAGCTAATTACAAATCATGCCTATTTATTCATTAAACAGGGCCTGGGGGAAATTCAAAGAGGCAACACTGTCTTCACTTCATTCAATTTGCAGTCTGTGATTAAACGGAACACAGCTGCAAGACTCCAGAAATGTTGCCTAATATCCATCCCCCTTTTTTTTCCCTAGCTCAGACGGACCTGTTCTCTGGAGGCCGTTTCTACCCTCAAGTGGGGTCTTGTCATCCTTCAGCTGTTATGCACTCACAGACTGCTTGTGACTCTAAGCAAGTGCCAACACCAGCATCAACGACTCAGTTTCTTCATCTGTATAATGGGTTTGCTGGGATTGGAGTTCAGCGGCTCTTCAGGGTCTCCCAGACAGCACTGAACAAGGCAAATTTGCCTCTGCTACTACCCTGGGGACCCAGCACAGAGCCTGGCACATAGGGACTGCTTGCCCAGCGCCGGGTGGAACTGGCCTGGTGTTTCCTGTCCATGACCTGGGCGTCCCGGTGTCTCTCTGGGATGATGCGGCCAACAGTCTCAGTTTGCCCAGGATGTGGGGTTTCCCAGGATGTGGGCTTTTTAGAACTAAAACAGGGACAGTTAGTTTGCTCTCAAAGTCCCATGAAACTCTGCTTTTCCAAGTTTCCTAAAATAAAAAATTGAGGTAACTTTACCTTCGATGCTTGCAAACGTGTGGAAGGCCCAAGGGTTATTTATTATCATCAATAAATTGTAAGAACCAAATAGCCAACGTTTGCTTAGTATTTTTCAATCCACAAACTGCTTTTAATTTGCAGGATGAGTGTTTCAGGGCTTTCTTTCCACTTACTCAGCATCCATGGCCTGAGCCCCTAGGGCTGGTGTGGGAACATAGGCGATCAGGGGCTAAGGCAGAAGGACACTGGTCCCCTGTGAGGCTCCTTGAATTCTGTGACTCTCAGCTCAGGTCACGTTTCTGTCCCTCCCTCCTGCCTCTGTTAGAGGCATCCACGTCTAGAAAGGGTCCCTAGGCAGAAAGTAAACTGTTAGCCTGGACCGTATGAAAACAGTCTTTTTGTGGATCCCCAACAGTCAAATATCATCATTTTCATAGGGTTCAGCCTCAGACAGCAGCGGTGAAGTTCAAGCCATGAGAGACTGGAGATAACTTACTTAATAGCTCTGAGCTTCTGGTGGCTCAGATGGCAAAGCGTCCGCCCACAATGCGGGAGAACTGGGTTCAATCCCTGGGCTGGGAAGATCCCTTGGAGAAGGAAATGGCAACCCACTCCAGTACTCTTGCCTGGAGAATCCCATGGACAGAGGACCCTGATAGTCCATGGGGTGGCAAAGAGTCGGACACGACTGAACGACTTCGCTGTCACTTTCAGTGTCTCATCAGAAAAATGGGGCTCTTAATTAAGTTCCTCTGTTCCGGTGTTGCTGTTGGAATTAATGAGATCATCCATGTATCAGGTATTTCACTTAGTAGGTGCTCTCTGAATTAGAGCTTTTATTTTCCTCCTGTATCTGCCGTGTCCTTCAGCTTTCTGAGCTGCTTGTGGTCAGCCACGCAGCAGGCGCCTGACAAATGCTGATGGAATGAAGGAGTGGAAGTATGAATAAACGTGGCTCTCTCTGTTAGTGTTTCCCAAATGACCTTGAACTCAGACAGGCTGCTTCCCCTCTGCTAAGCAAGGGGCTCTCCCTCTGCCCTCCTTCTCTCGAGGCCTCTTGGTAAAGCACCCCATTTCTCCTGTGGCTCCCCGCAGGGGAACTGATGGGTTGCAAGACGTGTTTCCATCCCCCCCTATGGTTTCTAAAACATACAAATCATTCTGGCCACACTTCTGTGTTTCATTACGAGGAATGCACATTTGAAAACAACAGAGGGTGAGGTTTAAAAGCAACATGCAATTTTTATTACATATATCTCCAAATCTGCCATTAGGCCTGTCCCCGCGGTGTTATTGACCTTGATTCTTTCTCATTTGCATCCTGCATTTTTCATCCTTTGGAATATGGTGTTTTGGGACTTCTCCATCATTAAGTGGATTTACAGCAATTTCCCTGTGTGTTTTCTCCAAGGGATTCTGTTATGAGATGCACATTAAATCTCCATTAATACCTCATTATCCGACTGATAAGATTACCATGATAATGAGGCAGAAATTCTAATTGTTTCACTTCTTATTGTGCCTTCCATTTAATCCTTTACTCTACCTGGAAGTTGGTCACGAGCTGGTGAGCACCAGGCAGAAAAAGACTTTCCAAAAGGAGGACCCGGAGGGTGGGATCTTCGTGATCAATAGTGATGGAGGGAAAGAAAGGAGGTGGAAGAATGTTTAAATGAACTTCCTGGGCCAAAAGTTTGGTGGTGGAAAGCCATCTGGGTGGGCCTAGGTGGATTTACAGAGCTTCTCTGCTCCAGCCTGATACACACTCAGACAAGGTGCTTAAGCACAAGTGCATGCACGCTCACGCACATAACCACTCACATACGTGCACATAGGACACGCAAATACACACACAAGCGCACACGGGCCAGTTCCAAAGAGGCTAGCCTCATGACCTCAGGCTCCATTTTCCTATGGGCCCGGGCCCCCTTCCAGACCATCCCTTGCTCTGGAACTCTCTGTAAGCCTACCTTCCAGACAGATGAGCTCATTTCACTGAGTCAGAGGCAAGGGGGCCAGAAGACATTGGGGGGCGGGGGAGAGGGACAGAGAGGAGAACCTCTTTAAGGGACAGCCTACCTGTGGGACTTCCATGGCGGTCCAGTGGTTAAGAGTCTGTGCTGCCACTGTGAGGGGCATGGGTTTGATTTCTGGTTGGGGAGCTGAGACCTCGCATGCCACATGGCACAGCCAAAAAATAATATATATGTATTTTATAAAGGGAGAGTCTACCAGTAGTCATGTATGGATGTGAGAGCTGGACCATAAAGAAAGTTGAGCACTGAGGAATTGATGCTTCTGAACTATGGTGTTGGAGAAGACTCTTGAGAATCCTTTGGACTGCAAGGAGATCCAACCAGTCCATCCTAAAGGAAATCAGTCCTGAATATTCATTGGAAGGACTGATGCTGAAGCTGAAACTCCAATCCTTCGGCCACCTGATGTGAAGAACTGACTCACTGGAAAAGACCCTGATGTTGGGAAAGATTGAAGGCAAGAGGAGAAGGGGATGACAGAGGATGAGATGGTTGGATGGCATCCCTGACTCAATGGATATGAATTTGGGTAAACTCCAGGAGTTGGTTATGGACAGGGATGCCTGACGTGCTATAGTCCATGGGCTTGCAAAGACTTGGACACAACTGAACGACTGAACTAAACTGATATATGGGTCTTTTGTTTCTTTAGGTAGATTTATTCTTAAGTACTTTATTCTTTTCATCACAATGGTGAATGGAATTCTTTCCTTAATTTCTTTTTCTGTATTCTCATTGTTAGTGGACAGGAATGCAAGGGATTTCTGTGTGTTGATTTGATATCCTGCAACTTTACTATATTCATTGATTAGCTCTAGTAATTTTCTTGTGGTGTCTTTAGGGTTTTCTATATAGAGGATCATGTCATCTGCAAATGGTGAGTTTTACTTCTTTTCCGATCTGGGTTCCTTTTATTTCTTTTTCTGCTCTGATTGCTGTGGTTAAAACTTCCAAAACTATGTTGAATAGTAGTGGTGAGAGTGGGCACCCTTGTCTTGTTCCTGACTTTAGGGGAAATACTTTCAACTTTACACCATTGAGGATAATGTTTGCTGTGGGTTTATCACGTATGTCTTTTATTATGTTGAGGTATGTTCCTTCTATGCCTACTTTCTGGAGGGCTTTTTTTAAATCATAAATGGATGTTAAATATTGTCAAAGGCTTTCTCTACATCTATTGAGATAATCATATATTTTTATCTTTCAATTTATTAATGTGGTGTATCACATTGATTGATTTGTGAATATTGAAGAATCCTTGCAACCCTGGGGATAAAGCCCACTTGGTCATGATGTATGATCTTTTTAATATGTTGTTGGATTCTGTTTGCTAGAACTTTGTTGAGGATTTTTGCATCTATGTTCATCAGTGAGATTGGCTTGTAGTTTTCATTTTGGGGGCATCTTTTTCTGGTTTTGGTATTAGGGTGATGGTGGCCTCATAGAATGAGTTTGGCAGTTTATCTTCCTCAGCAATTTTCTGGAAGAGTTTAAGTAGGATAGGTTTTATCTCTTCTCTAAATTTTTGATAGAATTCACTCATGAAGCCATCTGGTTCTGGGGTTTTGCTTGTTGGGAGATTTTTGATTACAGTTTTGATTTCCGTGCTTGTGATGGATCTGTTAAGATTTTCTATTTCTTCCTGGTTCAGTTTTGGAACTGAATTCTTTTATAAGAATTCATCCATTTCTTCCAAGTTGTCCATTTTATTGTCACATAGTTGCTGATGGTAGTCCCTTATGATCCTTTGTATTTCTGTGTTGTCTGTTGTGATTTCTCCATATTCATTTCTAATTCTGTTGATTTGATTCTCCTCCCTTTTTTTCTTGATGAGTCTGGCTAAAGGTTTGTTATTTTATTGTTCTTCTCAAAGAACCAGCTTCTAGTTTTGTTGATTTTTGCTATAGTCTCCTTTGTTTCTTTTTTATTTATTTCTGCCCTAATTTTTATTATTCCTTTCCTTCTACTAACCCTGGGGTTTTCCATTTCTTCTTTTTTCTAGTTGCTTTAGGTGTAAAGTTAGGTTATTTATTTGATTTTTCTCTTATTTCTTGAGGTAAACTTGTATTGCTATGAACCTTCCCCTTAAGCATTGCTTTTACTGAATCCCGTAGGTTTGGGGTTGTTTTGTTTTCATTTCCATTCATTTCTATGCATATTTTGATTTCTTTTTTGATTTCTTCTGTGATATGTTGGTTATTCAGAAGCGTGTTGTTTAGCCTCCATATATTTGTATTTTTAATAGTTGTTTTTTTTTTTTTCCTGTAGTTGACATCTAATCTTACCACATTATAGTCAGAAAAGATAAGCAGGGGAGTTTTCTTGTCTCTACGTGGTCAAGCTAGGTCCAAAAATTATTGTGTTTTGTGTATACAGAGAACATGTCCTGACTGACTGAGCTCACTGGGCAGGATGTGGGGCTCATGCCACCATTGTTTTATTGTTTGGGCACATGTCCCATTCTTCTGTTGCATGGTTTGTTGCTAAGCAAGCCTGTTTGGGTTTGTGGTAAAGCAAACTTGCTTTCTTGAGTGATCATTAACTTTTAGGGGTCTCCCAGACTATTTTCTACTTACAGCCTCCTAGTGAGATTAGCTGCTTAATCACCTATTTTGTCCCCTTTACTCTGTCTCTATCATTTTCATTATCTCTATTTAATAGATGAAGAAGCTGAAGCACAGAGAGTAAAAAGCTTGCTCAAGATTATCACCCAAAAAATGGGTAAGGAAGGACTCAAATGCAGGCAGTCTGGCTACACATCCTTGCTCTTGCCCATTGCATTCAATGCACTAAGCTGTCCTGGCTGCTGTGCTTTTGCTCAGCTGTTCCTTCTCTCTGGAATACTTTTTCACTCCTCTATCTCACAAACTTCTATCTGATCTTCAAAACATCTCAAATGCCCCTTCCCTTGGGTGGTAGTCTCTGCATGACACTGTGCCTACCCACCATAGAATGGCATAGCTACAGTGATAGTGGTGAATGTGTCTTCTGTCTCCCTGGGGACAGGCATCAAATCTGATCCATCTCTGTATTCCCCACACTCAGGATGGGCCAAGAGCAGAGGAAGGTACCAGTGAACAAATGAGTGGGTGAACAAATGAATGAATGCTTCATCACATACAAATAATTAACCTGGGCGTTTCTGAGAAAAGATTCTACTTTCTTATAAAAGAGCCAGGTGTCTTGAACCTCCCAAATTCCTGCTTTTGGAGAAAAAGACAAGTAAAACACAAATGCTTGCATAATTTTTTAATGGAAACTTACCTTTTTGCCTCACTTTTATTCAAGGACCCAGCACAGCCTTTGGGCCTTTGTAACAAACTCATGCCTATCCTCGTGGATGATAGGAAAGTGAAAGTCACTCAGTCTTGTCCTACTCTTTGCAACCTAATGGACTATAGACTCCATGGAATTCTCCAGGCCAGAATACTAGAGTGGGTAGCCATTCCCTTCTCCAGGGGATCTTCCCAACCCAGGGATCAAACCCAGGTCTCTCACGCTGCAAGCGGATTCTTTACCATCTGAGCCACCAGGGAAGCCTAGAGATTAGGAAGAGGTTGCCAAAGAGGGTGCCCCAGGGAAAGGAGGGTGGGAAAACAAAACAAGGGAAGGAGAAGCTCTTAGCACCCCCATGGGTTCCTTCCACATCCAAGTAGTTAAAAAGTATATTTTCGGGGTTTTTTTAAATAAAGGCTTTGTTTTGGTAAAAATTACTCAGCCCCTTGTAAGACTGAAAAAGATTTAAATGACCTAGAAAAGGACAGAGAGGAAAATAAAATCTCTCCATATCACACCTCCCACCTACTTGCGTGTGCCAAGTTTCTTCCACTGTGTCTGACTGTTTGCAACCCTGTGGACTGTAGCCCAAGGCACCTCTGTCTATGGGATTCTCCAGCCATGAATACTGAAGTGAGCTGCCATTTCCTCCTCCAGGGAATCTTCCCAATCCAGGGATCAAACCCATGTCTCTTTTGTCTCCTGCACTGGCAGGCAGATTCTTTACCACCAGTGCCACCTGGGAAGCCCCCTGCCTGCCTGTGTTAGCGTATTCATTTGTACAGTCATCAAGGTATGTCTAAGATATGAGCACTCTGTTGTGGGTTATGTTTTAATAAAAAAATTTCACCACTCATAAAGCCCTTGCTATCATCTTCCAGACCTCACTGATACACATGTCTAGCCAGTAAGCTGCTTATTGAGTACCTACTCTGTGCCAGGCTTTGACTGTGTCCTGTTTGACTCTGTGGATCACAATAAACTGTGGAAAATTCTGAAAGTGATGGGGATACCAGACCACCTGACCTGCTATGCAGGTCAGGAAGCAACAGTTAGAACTGGACATGGAACAACAAACTGGTTCCAAATAGGAAAAGGAGTACATCAAGGCTGTATATTGTCACCTTGCTTATTTAACTTATATGCAGAGTACATAATGAGAAATGCTGGGCTGGATGAAGCACAAGCTGGAATCAAGATTGCCAGGAGAAATATCAATAACCTCAGATATGCAGATGACACTACACTTATGGCAGAAAGTGAAGAAGAACTAAAGGACCTTTTGATGAAAGTGAAAGTGGAGAGTGAAAAATTTGGCTTAAAGCTCAACATTCAGAAAACTAAGATCATGGCATCCAGTCCCATCACTTCATGGGAAATAGATGGGGAAACAGTGGAGACAGTGTCAGACTTTATTTTGAGCTCCAAAATCACTGCAGATGATGAATGTAGCCATGAAATTAAAAGACGCTTACTCCTTGGAAGGAAAGTTATGACCAACCTAGACAGCATATTAAAAAGCAGAGACATTACTTTGTCCACAAAGGTCCATCTAGTCAAGGCTATGGTTTTTCCAGTGGTCATATATGGATGTGAGAGTTGGACTATAAAGAAAGCTGAGTGCCAAAGAATTGATGGTTTTGAACTGTGGTGTTGGAGAAGACTCTTAAGAGTCCCTTGGATTGCAAGGAGATCCAACCAGTCCATCCTAAGGGAATCAGTGGAATATTCACTGGAAGGACTGATGTTGAAGCTGAAACTCCAATATTTTGGCCACCTGAGGCAAAGAACTGACTCATTGGAAAAGACCGTGATGCTGGGAAAGTCTGAGGGCAGGAGGAGAAGGGGATGGCAGAGGATTAGATGGTTAGATGGCATCACCGACTCAATGGACGTGAGTTTGGGTAAACTCCGGGAGTTGGTGATGGACAGGAAGGCCTGATGTGCTGTGGTTCATGGGATTGCAGGGAGTTGGACGCGACTGAGTGACTGAACTGAACTGAACTGAACTATGGGTAAAGAGTATGGAGCTGCCTCTGTGGGACAGACTTTATCTGTCAAATAATGACATGTGAAATTGTTTAGTTGCAACCACGGCCAGAGCTACAAGGTGCTGGTTCTTTGACCTAGGCAATGAGGACAAGGAGGGCTTTCTGGAGAAGGTGCCCTCTTGGTGTGAAGGAGGAGGAGGGGCCTTCCCTAGTGGTCCAGTGGCTAGGACTCCATGCTCCCAGTGCAGGGGGCCCAGGTTTGATAAGGATTGAACAGGGAATTAGATCCCACAGGCTGCAACTAAGACCAGTGCAGCCAAATAAATAAATAAAGATTTTTTATAAAAGGAAGAGAAAGCGTAAACTTGGAGAGATTGAGAAAGGCATGCCAAGCAGAGGGCAAGACCTGTGGGGAAGGAATGCCCACCATGGCTGACTGCCAGTTTCCCCTCCTCCAATGCTGCAGAGATCAGATTTTGTTCTGGTGTCTGCCCCTCTGGTTACTAAGTTACTTTTCTACTCAGGTAAATCCTGATGAGTCTAAGCTAATCATGGTGGTCCTCAGCCCCTTGCCAGGAGCTGGGTGGGGCCAGGACCCATTGTCCAGCCCTGACTATGAGAAGGAAGGAGCCTCCTTCTGAGGAGGACCAAGTCAACCCCTTTCTGCCTCTGAACACCGATGCTGCAGGTGGGATCCAGAATCGCAGCAGCCGTCTTGCACCCTTGAGGATGAGACAACATGAGAGGCCATCCGAGCAAAAAGAGCAAGAAGCCAGGTCCTTAATGATGTCACTGAGCCACTGAATGAATAAATCCTGCCCAGGACTTCTTGTTGTGCAGGGAAACAAGTCCCCATGTCTTTGAAGTGATTTTGAGTTGGGCTTTGGGGAGTGTTGGTCTAGTAGAAGTAAAGGGTGAAGGGTTTGTTCTGCAGTGATTGTGTAACAAGCTGAGCTCACTATTTTTACCTGGACCCTGAGCTTCCTAGGGTGGAAGTGGGAGCTGGTGGAGTTGATGACAGAGGGCTAGAGCTTTATCCTTTGACTCCACTGAAGTCTATTAAAGGAACTAGTCTAGACTCTCAAGAGATTATTGGAGCTTGAACTCAGAGTAATGGAGAGAGAGGCGAGAGAAGCAGGCACTTATCTATGTATGTGGAAGCCACGTGTCAGCCCTGGCTGCCCCAAGTTGTCAAGGCACCCTTCACTGTTCAGCTAATTTCAGCTCTTCCTTCCACGCACTGGGGAAATGCCCGCTACCACAGTCCTCTGGATTCCTGGGGGGATAGATTCTGCATGGTGTCACTGGCTTCCCAATCATTGCTTTGGATTTGTCAATTTCTCCCTGAAGTTCTGTCAAAATTTGTTTTACCGAAGCATCATTCACATGCTATAAAACTCATCCTTTTAAAGTGTACACTTCAGCAGTTTTAGTATATTCACAAGACTGTGTAACCATCATCAGTTCAGTTCAGTTCAGTCACTCAGTCATGTCTGACTCTTTGCAACCCCATGGACTGCAGCATGGCAGGCCTCCCTGTCCGTCACCAACTCCCGCAGCTTGCTCAAACTCATGTCCATTGAGTTAGTGATGCCATCCAACCATCTCATCCTCTGCCTTCCCCTTCTCCTCCTGCCTTCAATCTTTCCCAGCATCAGAGTCTTTTCAAATGAATCAGTTCTTCGCATCAGGTGGCCAAAGTCTTGGAGTTTCAGCTTCAACATCAGTCCTTCCAACATCATCATCACTATCTTATTCCAGAACATTTTTGTCACCCTATAAAGAAATCCCATACCCATTAGCAGTCATTCCCCCGTCCCCCTCCCCTTAGTGTTGGCAAACACTGTTCTTTCTGTCTCTATGGATTTGCCTATTCTGACATTTCATATAAATGGAATCCTACAATATGTGGCCTTTTGTGACTCGCCTTCCTCTCACGCCAAGCATCCCATCAGATAATATTCCAAACAAGTGCAAGGGCTGCTGTAATCACCTCTTGTTAAAAATCGCACTTCCCTCCCTTGCTATATGTACAGAAAAATTTATAGAAGTAAAACCATATTATACATGTAGGTTTTACATTTTTTAAATTCAACCCAGTGTTAAGGACATCTTTCTGTGTCAGTACAGATCTGTATAACTCTTTTTAGTGTCTGCAGAAAAAATCACATGGTTAAAAAATTTATTTCTGGCTCAAGCTTAGTGCCCACATGCTCAGGCCCAGGAAGAAGTTTGGTTAGTCCCCTCCAGACAGGTCTTTACTACACTTCAAGCTTTTCGTGACTGTAAAGAATTAGATGAACAGCCTCATGTGTACATTTCCTTAAAGTCCTAGACTTGGGACTGTGGGCTAAATGGTATGCATATTTTCTTTCTTTTTCTTTTTTTTTTTTTTAATATTCTGCCAAACTGTTTTCTGGAAAGGTCAGATCAGATGGGCTGACCACTACAATGAAGCACTGTGGCCTTTGGATTCCTGCTGCTTGGGTTTTAGTCCCTTCTCTCCTGCTTGCTAGCAGTAGGACTTTAACATATCTGTGCCTCAGTTTCCTTGTCTGTAGCATGGGATAATGAAAATGCCAATCTCATCAGATTGTTGTGATAATGAAAGTAATGTAATATTTGTAAGCAGTGATTCTTAGCTGGGGTGAATTTGTGCATCCTCCAGAGGAGATTTTTTGGTAATGTCTGGAGAGATGTTTAGTTGTCACGATGGGAGGGGTGCTACTAACATCGGGTGGGTAGAGGCCAGGGATGCTGCTGACTGCCCTACAATGCACAGGACAGCGCTCCCCACCCCAGCAAAGGGTGGTCCAGTCCCTACAGTCAACAGTGCTGAGAGTGAAAAATCCCAGGTTAAAGGGCCTGGCTCAGAGTAAGCACTCATTAATGCTGGCTGTCATCATACTTCCAACACCTGGGCCTGAGAATGTTCATTTCCCCATACTTTGGCCAAACGCTTAAGTCCAAGTTGCTTTTGACAGGGAGGACATAATATGATGGTAGATTTCTAAGCCATCAAAGGAGAATGTCCTTATACCTTTATGGACCCGACTTCCTGAGACCCGTTTTTATTCAGTCTGAGAATTGGCTGGCAGCTGGCTGTAGCTAAGGAATCTTTGACCTTGTAAGTAACAGCTTCAGAGTTCCTTGAATTAGCTGACTGAGTGTGTGTTTGTCTTTGGAAATGCACAGGAAAAGCCTGGGACATATTGTGGATAAAGTGTAGATTTTGAAGTCAGGTCTGGATTCAGGTCCCAACTCACTGCTTCCTAGTTATAAGAACAAATGACTCTCTAAAACCCAAGTTTCCCCATCTGTAAAATGGGATTATTGGAAGGATTAAATAAGATAATGGAGCACCATGCCAGGTTCTTAGTGCTTAATGGCAGGTGCAGTTTAATCAGTGATTACCTCATCCATGCCCTTTGCTAAGACTTTTCATAATTATTCAACTTAATGGTAACTACTGTGATAATCATCGTTATAATCATCATAAGTCAAGACCCTGGGTCTATCTATCCAGGTACAAGGGGAAGTCACTTGTTAAGCCTCCAGCCAACATTCCACAAATGTCTGCTGAGCATTCTTATTCTCCAGACCAGGTGCTGGGTTCTGGCACATACGAGGAGGGGCTCCTAACTCTCTTCCATCCATATCAAAGAAATAAAAAAAAATGTCAGGGAAAAGACCGGATAAATTAGCTTTCACTACTGTAAAAGGGTTAATTTCCTTTATTAAAACAAAAGCAATAAGACAAGCTGAAAAAATGTGGAGAAAACAAAATTTAGTTGTATTATTCATAAGAGAACTGAAACAAGCCATAGAGAGAAAAAATCTCAAGTGAAATATTCTGTATTTATAATTTATTGAATTATGTTTCAAATGAATAACAAACCACACTGAAGTGGAAAAGGATTAATTCAAGTAGCAATTTTTTGTTCATCCTTATGCAGGAGACACGCTAATCTCCATATCGTTCTAATTTTAGTATGTGTGCTGCTGAAGCAAGCACCCCAAGTAACTTTTGAAATCACGACTTTGATATACGCTCTCAGTTTAAAGATAAAAAGAACTGCAAACAAATACTGAACTTTGCCTAGTGGTCTTGTTTTTCACAGTGACTAATTCTGAAACTAATCTCTGTGTACTGGCAGACTGAGTAAAAGGTGAAATGTATTAAGCATGTGGAGAGCCAGGTTTCTTAGTGTTGTAGAAGAGACGTACAAATAGGAAATGATTGGAACTGAGGCATCAGTATGAACTCTTGGATTTATATTTATATATGTATGCATTTCCTAGTTGTATCCATTGAGAAGATCGAGAAGCAGTGATACCCTGGGAACAGTGAGCCCAGCTGTGCCCAGCTTCTACCTTCTAAGTACCATAATATCATCCTCCCCAGGGGAACCAGAGCTCCTAGAAGAAATGGCTGGTTCCTACATGCTGCTGCTGCTAATTTCCTTCAGTCGTGTCCGACTCTGTGCGACCCCATAGACGGCAGCCCTCCAGGCTCCCCCGTCCCTGGGATTCTCCAGGCAAGAACATTGGAGTGGGTTGCCATTTCCTTCTCCAATGCATGAAAGTGGAAAGTGAAAGGGAAGTCATTCAGTCGTGTCCGACTCTTAGGTTCCTACATGAGACCAGAGAAAATACAGGATGAGTCTAGAGCGTCGTCTTGTGCCAGAAAATAGGGAATTGCTCAATGAATATGAGCACACATCAAAATGACACAGCGCCACCTTGAATGAGTTCTCATTCAAGGCTGCATCTGCAACAATTTGATTATCACGTAAATAATAATAATCATGAATTATAGCCCACTGAATAAGATAAGAATTTATGCGCTCACCATCCCCTGTATGTTTCTATAACTGTAGACTCTTCTTTACAGTAGAATCCTGAGTCATAGCAATAGAAATTGTCACAATTTTGCAATCATCTGAGAAATTAATATAGACAAAAATAAAGATGCTAAGAGGGTGAAAGTGTGATGAGAAATAAAATAGTTATATAGTCTCAAAGTACTCCCCCACAAATTACTTATTAATTATAAAGAGAAAATCGTAATTGTACAGTAGGTAAAATTGGTAGAAACCACCTTAATCAAGTGATTAAAGTAACCATCACCAGTAATAGGGCAAATGGACTTGAAGTGCTTCTTAATATGGGGCTTCCTAGGTGGCTTCCGAGGTGGCAAGAATCCACTTGCCAATACAGGAGATGAAGGAGATGCAGGTTTGAACCCTGGGTGGGGAAGGTCCCGTAGAGGAGGGCATGGCAACCCACACCAGTATTCTTCCCTGCAGAATCCCATGGACGGCGGAGCCTGGCTGACTGCAGTCCCCAGGGCTGCAGAGTGGCTGAGCTCACACGCTCCTCAATACGATGTGCTGAGAAAGATACGGTGTCAGTGCTGTGGCATCTCTGCCCCGCATGCATAGCCTGGAACTAATCATGAGGAAATATTTTACAAATCAAAGTCCAGGAATATTTTACAAAATAAATGACCTATATTCTTCAAAAACAGTAATGTCATGGAAAACAAAAATGGCTGGAGACCCGTTCTAAATTAAGGGAGATTTACATGTGATGTGTTATTCTGGATTGGATCTTGATCTAGAGAAAAATTGCTTTAAGCATCACCAAATTTGTATAAGATCTATAGATTAGGTATGAAAAAGTGAAAGAAAAGTGAAGGTGAAGTCACTCAGTCATGTCCAACTCTTTGCGACCCCATGGACTATAGCCTACCAGGGTCCCATCCTCCATCCATGGGATTTTCCAGGCAAGAATACTGGAGTGGGTTGCCATTTCCTTCTCCAGAGGAACTTCCTGACCCAGGGACTGAACCCGGGCCTCCCACATTGTAGACAGATATTTTATTGTCTGAGCCACCACAGAAGTTCTAGATTAGGTATAATATTGTATAATGCTAAAATTCCTGATTTTTCTAATTGTGCTGTGGTTATGTGAATGTTCATATTTAGGAGGAAAGGGGCATCATATCTCACCCTCAAATGTCCAAAAAAAAGCTCTCTATAGAGAGAATGAGAAAGCAAATGTCACAAAATATGAATAAATGGTGAATCCAGGGGGAAAGTATTTAGGACTTATTTGTGCTATTCTTGTAGTTTTTCCATAACTTTGTTATTATTTCAAAGTTAAAAAGTTCAAGAGAAAAAAGAAAAGAAGAAAAAACAAACCTGTTTGGATTCTTTTCTTTAAAGAAGCTATTTTCCCTCAAGGAACTCATTCATATACTTGCCTGTTGAGCAAGTCTAGACTCTTCCCTAGTATTTCAGTGAACATCCCAATCTTTTAGAAACAAATGTAGACTTGCTTTTGAGTTCCTCATTCCTCAGCCATGTGGTGTGGGTTATGCTTCCTGACCATCAACCCTTCCTGTCCAGCTCGTTGACAATGTCCATTGAATAATTTCATGTTGCACCATCGCTGAATCACCAAGGCTCATCTCTGCACCTGACCAGAGCAGGAATATAGGGTGGGATCTTGGGAAACTGAAAGACTGAAATATCTGATTGCCTTTAGGGGAATAGCAAGGACTGAGAAGGAATGAGGAGGAACCTCAATGGCCTCCTGTGGGATAAGGGTCCTCATACATGCCTGGATCCTGGCCTAGAAATCTCTGGATACAGCGGTGCCTGGAAGCGTCCACCCTGTGTCTGGCTGCCAAGATTTGTCTTGGAATGGGCGATCAGGAAAAGAGGGCCGTGTAAATTCCCCTCTGCAGGAATGACGCAGAACTAATCCCATCAGTGTGGTTAGGAGTGAGCAGGTGACTGCTTTCTAAACTGCACTTCAGGGTTCATTGGAAGTTTACCAGCTCCCTCCGGTTTGTTAAACTCACTGTTGGCAAATGCAGTGAAATCTCTGGCTGACCCTCTGATCTCAACCTGGTCTTGTGAGTCTGGGCACACGGTTTGGGGTTTGACTTTCCAAGCTGCCCTGGATCCTCACATCTCGGCGCTTGAAGGCCTGCAGGTCGATGGGGCTTCTGGTTGGGATATTTGGAAGTGAGTGGCTATGAGTGGGGCTGGGAAAGTGAACGGAGGCCTTGAAAGTCACCCCTGGGATCCTTAGAGCAATGGGAGGAGCCATGGGACAGTGACAGGTAACAGGGTGAAACGGTCAGCTTTTCATTTTAGAAAACTTACTCTAGCAACTGAAGCTGAAGATCAGAGGGTGGGAAGGGACAACAAGCAGAAATATCAATGTAGAAGCTGTTACACAAATCCAGGCAAAATTAGTGAGGAGTTTTATTTAGACCTTGTTCCATAACAGAGACAGCAAACATAGCATATATCTCACCAGCCAGACTTCTTATTCTCGTGGCAAACCCTGCTAATCCTTCACTGTCTTCCCTCGCCCTGGGCCAAGTGGGCAGCTCCCATAGATGATTAGTGCCGGTCAATCCAAACGGGCTCACTGGATGAAAGAAATGTGCCCTCCCCACTCTTCTGTTAGAGAAGGCAAGGAAGACAATCAGTTTTGAGGACAGGCTTGTATTTGTTGACAACTCACGTGATCAGACCTAGAGTGATGCCCCGAGTCAGTCTTTGAGGTCCTTCATGGTGCACCATGCTTCGCCCTGCCGTACACCCGCTGTGTTCCCACTTAGTGCTTTTGCATGTCCATTAGCTCATTTCAACCTCGCAACATTCCTGGTTGTGAAGATCGAGGTTGTCATTCCCATTTTAAAGATGAGGAAACTGAGAACAGAGATTTCAGGTAGAGTGCCCACGTTCTGCAGGTGGTAGGTGGTAGGTGGCAAATTGAGATTCAAATCAAGGGCTGTCTGGCCCCCACAGCCTGGGTCCTTCCACTAGAAGCTTGTTGCAGCTGCAGCAGCTGTTCAAGTCCATCAAGGTCTCGTGCAAAAAAGCCAGGCTGGGTTGGGATGGGACATTTTGGTAACAGTGACTTTCCCTGTCAATAAAATCCCTGGCTTAAAGAAACCTGGGAAACTTGTCTTTGGAATCACCCTATCTAATCTGCTCTGTGTTGAGCCATGGAGACGGGAGGCCCTGGTCCCTGGGTGGGGGTGGGGGTGGGGGGATCGCTGAGGGGGTGCTGCACAGATGGTGAGGGGCGGAGGCCTCTTGTAATGGGAGAGAATAAAGTTTCTGTCCTTGCACAGTTGGAATGAGGGCCCCGGAGCCAAGCAGCCAGGGCCAGGGCAGGGCAGCCAACCTTTGGCACGTGAAATGGCACCCTGAGCTCATGGCAGATAATTCTTGGTAATAATTCATACCCCCTGGCAGGCATGCATCCTGAAAGCCCTGTCTGTTCTGCCTCACAGAGTCCCTGTTGGAATGTAGGGGCTCGAGGGACTGGCCCCAGATGTGGGCAGAGTTCAGCCTGGACCCGGTGGGTAGGGTAGCATCTGGGCACTGCCTGGGGCAGAGGGTGTCTTTGTGCTCTGTGCCCTAGGAACCCCACCCCCACTCACAGTCACCCCGTTGGGGAGAAATGGCCCACATGCCAGGCTAAGGCCTGCTCCCTCTGCGGCTCTTCTGGGGCAGCTGGGACGAGGGTGCTTTCATAGGTGCAGCCTGGCATCTGACAGATCCACCCCATCACTCCTGGGGTGCCCCTTCTGAGCAATGGGAGAGTGAAGGGCAAGGGGGCCTCCAACCCCCATGGCACGATCTGCTGGGCAGGTCTCAGTCCTCGCCCCTAGGGACCACAGTCTGGGGTGGCACCCGGGCACCAGCAGTGATTCTGATGGGAGCTGGTTTTTTTTTCTCAAAGCTTTTTATGTATGTATATATTTATGTATGTATATATTTATGTATGTCAGCTCTTATTTGGATCACGCAGGATCTTCGAAGATCTTTTAGCTGTGGCGTGTAGAATCTCATTCCCTGGCCGAGGATCAAACCTAGGCCCCTGCACTGGTAGCACAGAGTCTTAGCCACTGGACCGCCAGAGAGGTCCTGGGAGCTGGGTGCGGGAGCCACTGGTATGGTGTTTTGAGAGGGTGGTGCTGCAGCTCGGTCCTCATGTCCTCGGTCCTTGAACAATTTACACAGCAGTTGGTGCCTCAGTCTCCCCATCTGTGAAGCATGGACGCAAAAGTATCTATTCTGTGGGATCACTGGGAGGATTCAATGAGATGATGCTGTAGACTGGACAACTGAGCTTGGCATGGAGCACATACCCGGACAGTGTAGTTCCTATAGACAGTTACTGTTATTTTGTCCTTTCCCACTCAGTGAAGGGGAGATTCTAGGGCTTGAAGCCCTAGTGAGAAAATCTAGAGGGCAGGAGAAGGTCATCCCTTTTGAGGAGAGCATTAAAAAGGGATCAGAGGAGGCTCTTCACTCTCTGACCGGGAGGTAGGCTGGAGGGTGTTGGCACCTCCATGGCTCCAGGAGCAGCCCCCACTCCTTGGGAAGGCACAGGGAGCCCCTAAAGATTCTTGGTTCTCAAAGCACCCAGAACACCATGTGGATGTGTCTACGAAAGGCTTCCGTACCTCCCAGCAGGTTCCCAAGGGGAGGAGTGAGACCTGCTCAGCTTGGTGCCCCCAAGGCTGGCACACAAGCATCAATCACATTGGATACCCCACAGCTCTCTGCTGGAAGAGCTGGCAGATCCTCTGAGCAGGGAATTAACTGGTCACAATGCTAATAGGAGTTACTGCCTCCTGAATGCCCATGGTGTACTGGGCATCATGCTCAGGGCTTATAAAACTTCACAAGACTTGTCACTCGCTTTCTGGCGGGTGATGCTGTCAGGTGAGCTGGTAAGGGTCAGAGAGAAGTCAGTCTGGCCCCCAACCCCCCAGGCTCTACAGTCTCTGGCTTCAGTGGGCCACTGAGCTGCCCTGAGCACTGAACTGGGGTTCAGAGCTGCATGTCTGGCACTTGAGAGTGTTATTGCCACAGACGACAGAAACACCACAGCTTTCTTTACCGGCCAAGTGTCTGGCTGCAGACTAGGGCGGAGTGTTTAGGCAGGTATTTTTTCCCTGAAGATGGGTTTTCTCATTTTCATAGAACTTCAGGATGGAGAGAATTACTGGAAATATCCCATCTGCTCTCCAACCTTAATGATCTGAGAGTACACTCTAGAGATTCCTGCCTGGAACTGACTCTAGGTTCTGAGACAGATCACTCAGCTATTTGCAGACATTTGTTGGGGTCTCCTGGGTGCTGATCAACAAGAAGAGAGCGAGTTCTGCTTTCATAGAACTCAGACTCCAGGGACAGGAGACAGGCCTGAAGAAGGAAAACTAATAAATACCTGCTAGTGAAGATACAAGGAAGTTTGTGATGGGGACAACTTTAAATTCAGCATTGAGGGACAGTTTCCCTGGGGAAGATGAGGCTTGAATGACAGAGGGAGGCGGCCATGCACAGGTGCAGGGACCCCTGTCCTGGGCAGCGTAATGCAAAGCTGATGCAAAGTTGGGGGAGGATGGGGTGGAGAACGGATGGGACTGGTGCTGGTGAGGAGCCAGTGTGGGAGGTCATGGTCCAGATTTCCTAAAACCCAGCCATGTTTGGCTTGCTTGGGATTAGGATCAGCCCCAGTGGGGTCTGAGTGGTGACAGGGACATGTCCTCGCCAGCCTCTGCCATGGCAGGAGTGGCACTGGGCTTCTGACTTGTCTGTCCTGTAGGGACTGGGCTGAACAAGTGCGTGTATATGTGTGTTTGGGAAGCCAGTCTAAATCCAAGTCACCCGTTGGTGGTTTGATTGCTCCTTGGAGGTACCTAAGGCACCATGTGAAGGCCCATTAAGTCATATGGGAGAAGCTATTCATTCAGTCTCATCCCTCTGATTACATCAAGCACATGTCCACATTCTGCTCATTTGCCCTTTACATCCCCTGAAAATTTGCTAACCTTCCTTTTTACACAAAGACCTTGGGCCTGCTTCACAGGCATGGTGTCCAGCGAGGCTGCGTGTTCTCAGCATCACATTCTGATCAGTGACCATTCTGTGTTTGTGGTCACTGGCTATCTTTTACTATTGTAAGAAAGTTCATCTCTAAAAAATTTTTCAAAGATTTTTTTTGTTTTCATTTTTGCTAACAGCTTATAAAGCTTCCCTTTGAAATAAAATTAGTAAAAATAATGAAATGGTCAAAAAAATAATAAAGCATACTAAGACAGTAAAGGGAAATGTGACAAAAGTCACATGAATGACTGAAGTTTGAGAAACATCAGTCAGTGATGCTCAAGGCCCCCCTCCCTAATTCCACAATACTGTCTTTTTCCCAGGAAAACATTTCTTTCTGTTCTTACCTTCCCTTCAGCCCCATGTCCCTTGATCTGGGATTCTCTCTCTCTGCAGCTAAAGGGGGTGCTGCAAGGTGATGTCTGTACCTTTGGGAATCGCTTGCTTCTCCTCTACCCTGGGAGGGGCCTGGTTTTCAGTCTGACTTGGGTTCTTCTGCCTTAGTTCATTTTCCAGATCAATTTCCAGTAACAAGGCTAATTCTCATAACAAACTAAGTATTGTTTTAAAGTTATTAAATGTCTGTGTTATGGTAAGGATGCAGATTATAACATTTAATCAAGACTTATAAATCAACCTTTTGATCATGTATTTATTTCAGTACAGTCCACCTTGGTGCAAAAAAAAGATACTGTGGCAATTTACAAAAATAGATAAAATACAATATAATAAAGAGATCAGGGTAAAGGCAAAAGCAGAAAGCTAGAATGAGGCCAGAGTCCAGTAGGAGACTCAGTACAACGACTGTTAAAAATAATCTCAAGTTTGACTTTAAGCTTCCCAGTAGCCAAAGCAAAGAAAAAAACTGACATGACAAAATTCTTAACAACAGTTAGTTTTGGGCTTTGGTGTAAAAACAGACCTGGTTCAACTCTTGACTATACTTCTTGTTAGATTCGTGACCCTGAGCAGGTTGCTTAACCTTTTTGAACTTGAGGTTCATCCCCTAAAATGGGGAAAGTAATGCCAACCGTGGGGTTCCTGGGTGGATTCGTGATACTGTAGGTAAAGGTGCCTTCTAGCTCTAGGAAGGTGCTGTTTGGGCCCTTAGCTGCCCTGCGTCCTCACTAAACTGCAAGCCTTCAGCCATAAAAAGGAGTTGATGTCTGTCCCCTCAACAGTCCCTACCCTGCCCAAACGTGAAGCCTGTGAGAAGCACAGCTGGATTCGACCTAGGACTTCCCAACCCTTCCTTACCCAGGGCTCCCTGACAACCATCCTGGGCTGTGTCCTCCTGTCTCCAGAGTGGCTTCCAATGTTGCCAAGGAGGAAAAGATGCTTTAGAACAAACCGGCTTTCAGAAGCCCTCAAGTCATTCCCAGGAAACCCCATCCCACCCCTCGAGCCTTACTTTTAGGTCTGCCTCTCAAGGCAGAGGCCTCCTTCTTCTCTCCCCAGACAGAGTAAATTAAATATTAAGGCCTAGAACTCTCTCACGAGGAATCAAAAGTAGTAGTCGAAGCCCCTTCCTGTTATAATGTTGTTCAGAAATACCAGAGACGGCTTCCTTTGCCTTCACAGCTGAGGTCAGCAGGAAAAGCTGGCTCTCTCCTTTAAGTACCTGCTGTCAAATGTAGTAAATCCCACAACAAAAGCTCTTCCCTGCCTCCCATCACTGATAGGACAAAATCCAATTGTCTTAGAATTTCCTTTCCTGTCCTTTATACTCTACTTCGTTCCAAATGTGATTGGAGGGAGTCGCTCTTTGGTTTGGCATTCAAGGCTCTTTATGAGCGGACCCCAACCTCCTTCTTGGGTCTCCTGATGCTACTGCTGCTAAGTCGCTTCAGTCTTGTCCGACTCTGTACGACCCCACAGATGGCAGCCCACCAGGCTCCGCTGTCCCTGGGATTCTCCAGGCAAGAACACTGGAGTGTTCTTGCCATTTCCTTCTCCAACGCATGAAAGTAAAAAGTGAAAGTGAAGTCACTGAGTCGTGTCCAGCTCTCATTGACCCCATGGACTGCAGCACACCAGGCTCCTCCGTCCATGGGATTTTCCAGGCAAGAGTACTGGAGTGGGGTGCTATTGCCTTCTCCTATGAAGACCAATTCATGGCTTGGCTACACTGGTTTAAAAGAAACGAGCACTCTTCTGGAGCTGCTGCGAGAGAGATACAATTGACAAAAAATATGTACTAACCAGCCGTGAAAACCTGACTCTGCTACAGAGTAAACTGCTTGCTTGGGTAAGTCCCTTCACCCCAGTTTTCCCATCTGTAAAATGGGGACATGCAGAGTATATACCTTCCACTGTTGTGAAGATGCATATGACCTTCTTAGCCCACTGTTGATGTTCATGTTATATTACCTGATTTGGAAACCTGGCTTTCCACTTAACTGCCTCCACTTAACTTCTCTGGGCGCCAGTCTATCTGCAAAATGAGGAAAATAACTGTACCTACAACGTAACCCACATACAAGGACCTGAAAGCAGAAGAGGGTCAGTGAACGTTTAGAGGCTGCAACCGGCATCCTGTCCCCAAGAAAACCATTTGCTTGTCCTTTTTCAAAATCAGTCCATTTTAACTTTCCCTTTTCTAAGACTAATTGGAAGAGAGGAGCCTGAACACTTCTCACATGGTTGGGCTGTGATATCACAAAGCATTGAGTCTTCTAAGACCCACACCCAGGACTTGCAGCCCCCAAAGAGTCTGTATGCTCAGCCCTTGGAGTTCCACTGGGTGGGGGCGCCTGGATGAGTCCGCTACTATGAGTCAGGCCTGGCTCGGCTGGGCGTCATCATTCCCCTTTATTTTGGGGGTGAGTTACAGCTTAAACAAAATAACGTCACCTGACAATGTCTGAAAAAAGTGTATTCTGCACAAAATGCATTTCCTTACACTCCAGGGTATGCAGCTGAATTTCCCAACGTGGCAGCTGGGTGTTCATATACACAGACACCTGGGAGCTGGCATGGGGACTGAACGCAAGCAGCAGGGTCCGGGGTTGTGTTGAGAGCAGCTGTAAATACCCTTCAAACGTGTTAGTATGGCTTGGGTGCCAGGTGGTCTACAGCCTAGCTGCTTCCAAGCCTGTAGGATAAAGGATTTGGACAAGGCCCTTCTGGAGGGAGGTCGGCTGTGTCCCATTCCCGGAGTGGCTCTGCACCCTTTCTCCTTAGTTGATGCAAGGAGTCAGGCTGGAGAGCTTCTTCCAGCTCTAAAAATTTTGTTCAAAGCAGATAGGGACAGACCTGAAGGTCTGATCCCCTGGGTTGCCTGGGACTGAGGCTCAGGGGAGCCCACCTGTGCATTTTCAGCCCCAAGTTGGACTCCGGGCACCCTGGCCTCAATATCTCTGAAGCCAGGAAAAGCCTGACCCACAGACCCCTTTCTCCTTCCCTCCCAGCTTCCACCCCTGGCTCTTCCCTGCCACCAGAAGGTCCAAAACCTCCTCTGTGCTGGCTGCCCAGCTCTCATCCTCCCAGAAGACCAATTCATGGCTTGGCTACACTGGTTTAAAAGAAACGAGCACTCTTCTGGAGCTGCTGCGAGAGAGATACAATTGACAAAAAATATGTACTAACCAGCCGTGAAAACCTGACTCTGCTACAGAGTAAACTGCTTGCTTGGGTAAGTCCCTTCACCCCAGTTTTCCCATCTGTAAAATGGGGACATGCAGAGTATATACCTTCCACTGTTGTGAAGATGCATATGACCTTCTTAGCCCACTGTTGATGTTCATGTTATATTACCTGATTTGGAAACCTGGCTTTCCACTTAACTGCCTCCACTTAACTTCTCTGGGCGCCAGTCTATCTGCAAAATGAGGAAAATAACTGTACCTACAACGTAACCCACATACAAGGACCTGAAAGCAGAAGAGGGTCAGTGAACGTTTAGAGGCTGCAACCGGCATCCTGTCCCCAAGAAAACCATTTGCTTGTCCTTTTTCAAAATCAGTCCATTTTAACTTTCCCTTTTCTAAGACTAATTGGAAGAGAGGAGCCTGAACACTTCTCACATGGTTGGGCTGTGATATCACAAAGCATTGAGTCTTCTAAGACCCACACCCAGGACTTGCAGCCCCCAAAGAGTCTGTATGCTCAGCCCTTGGAGTTCCACTGGGTGGGGGCGCCTGGATGAGTCCGCTACTATGAGTCAGGCCTGGCTCGGCTGGGCGTCATCATTCCCCTTTATTTTGGGGGTGAGTTACAGCTTAAACAAAATAACGTCACCTGACAATGTCTGAAAAAAGTGTATTCTGCACAAAATGCATTTCCTTACACTCCAGGGTATGCAGCTGAATTTCCCAACGTGGCAGCTGGGTGTTCATATACACAGACACCTGGGAGCTGGCATGGGGACTGAACGCAAGCAGCAGGGTCCGGGGTTGTGTTGAGAGCAGCTGTAAATACCCTTCAAACGTGTTAGTATGGCTTGGGTGCCAGTGGTCTACAGCCTAGCTGCTTCCAAGCCTGTAGGATAAAGGATTTGGACAAGGCCCTTCTGGAGGGAGGTCGGCTGTGTCCCATTCCCGGAGTGGCTCTGCACCCTTTCTCCTTAGTTGATGCAAGGAGTCAGGCTGGAGAGCTTCTTCCAGCTCTAAAAATTTTGTTCAAAGCAGATAGGGACAGACCTGAAGGTCTGATCCCCTGGGTTGCCTGGGACTGAGGCTCAGGGGAGCCCACCTGTGCATTTTCAGCCCCAAGTTGGACTCCGGGCACCCTGGCCTCAATATCTCTGAAGCCAGGAAAAGCCTGACCCACAGACCCCTTTCTCCTTCCCTCCCAGCTTCCACCCCTGGCTCTTCCCTGCCACCAGAAGGTCCAAAACCTCCTCTGTGCTGGCTGCCCAGCTCTCATCCTCCCCGCCATCTCCCAGACCAGTTCACCTAAAGACCAGGTTAGGACTGCCAAGGAAGAGGAAACCTGTTTCATCCTGGTACGGCCCAGCCTCAGGCTTAGGGTCTTGCTTACGGCAGACCTGGAGTATTCCTGAGTGCACATAGCTTGTGGGTTAAAAAGCCCAAAGAGAAAGGACAAGGTGGACCCCGGCCCAAAGGCTCTGGGAGGTAGTGGAGAGAGGTCCCACAGCCTGGGTATGTGGGTGGAGCCAGCACTCCTGGGTGGAGAGGGAGCCCCAGGGCTTGGCCCAGTTCCCCACTCTTGTAGAGTCGCGGGTAGAGTCGTGGTGGCAGGCAGCTGCCTGCAGCCTTCTCAGCTGCTGCCTCAGAAACAAATGACGGTGTTGATGAGGAATAAGAGAAAATAAAAACGAGTACAGAGGGAGGGGGTCTTTGAAGGGGGGCTGGTATTTTTTTCTTGGGGTATGGTTTCTGTTCAGTGGCTGGGTGACTGTGGAGGTTTGGAATGCGGTCAGACACCGGGTGGGGATGGGGGCCTGGCCAAAGGCAAGGAGCAAGGACATTAGCCAAAGGACCCAAAGCCCCAGGGCCACCAGCAGCTCAGTAGAACAGGGGCCTGGGATGGCATGCAGAGCTGGCCTCCACCCAACACTAGGGTGTTGGTCCCAAAGGTTTCGAGTAGCCCCTGGGAAGGGAGACAGACTTGAGAGGACAAGAAAAACCAGCGGAGAAGGGAGAGGGTTGGAGGTAGGGGAGAGCATGGTCAGGTCTTATCTGTAAAGTGAGCTAGCCTGATCCAGACTGAGGCCTCAGTCTCCCCATCTGTTAAATGGGCTTAACTGCCTCTACCTCCAAGGGTGTCAAGATTAAGCAGGTTAGTGCATGTGAAGCTCTTGACAATATTCTACAGGTGGAAGTGATTATTACTCCACTGGGTGCTAAGGAAGGTCGATCCTTGCTAAGCCACCCCCCTAGCACCTAGCCCTGGGCCTGGCCCCCAGTAAATATTTGCTGAGGGAGTCCCTTGCAGGAGTCGCTGTGGGGAGGCCCCATGCCCACGGCTACACCTCTCCTGTGACCCCAGGTTCCCACTCAGATCACGAAGTGGAGGGTGTAGGTGAGCTGGTGGCCGTTGTCCCAGGCGTAGAGCACCCGCTCCTTGGGGTTGTAGTCGATCTGGGTGGTGTAGGCGTGCTCATTGAGGAAGGGCAGCTGCAGGCGGGCATCGGTGCCCGTGTGCGTGTCGAAGGCATAGGCCACGTGGCCCTCCCGCTGGTTGTACGTGTCCACAGCGTACAGGATGCCGCACACCAGGAAGCAGTTCCCGTAGGAGTTCCGCCGCAGCCGCGTCTTCCACGTGGTCTCGCGCTGCACTGACAGGTCGCCGGGGTCCAGGCGGCTCAGCACGATCACCTCGGACTGCGCCTCGTCGCGGTCATCCACAGCGGGGTAGATGACCCACAGGCCACTCTCGTCCACGGCGAAGTCGATGTCCGAGTGGCCACGCCACTTCCAGGGCGTGGTGTCCTCGTACACCACGTCTGGCAGCAGCGCCCAGGAGGCCACGAAGCGCTGCCGCAGGTCATACTTGATAATGTTCTTGGTGAAGGCACGGTTGTAGTAGAAGCGCCCTGGTACACCACGTGGCCCGTGCCGATCCAGTTGTAGGGCAGCTTGTACATGTTACTCCAGCGGCCTGCGTGCGAGGGTGGATGATCACACCAGAGCCTCTGGGAAAAACCCTCAGCTCATCCCAGGGACCAGCAAGCAATGGAAACGGAGTGAGCTGTGGGCCTGGGGCTGGGCCAGTTATCTCGCCCGTCAAGACATTATTCCATGCGCCAGGGAGTAAATGGGGGCTCAGAGGGTTCAAGATTACCAGTTGTGGACCAGCACAGGCCAGGCTGATACCAGGGCATTTGCCCATGCCCTTCTTGCTACCTAGACTGCCATTTCCCATCCTGTCTGCCTGGGGAATGCCTCAGCATCACATCCTCCAGGAAGTCTTCCCTGGTCTCCAGGCTGGGCTCCCATAGCCCCAAGGCCTCCCTCTAGCACTATATCTAAGTTGTTTCTTGAAGCTTTTGCCACACACATCAGATTGTGCATTTCTGGAAGGCAGATCATGTCTAACTGACCCTTTCCCCCCATCATGTTTCAGATGTGATAACAAAATTTCTGCCCTTCCCTGTCCAGACCTGAAGCTCCCGTAAAGCCTGGGGCTCTGCTAACCTGTAAGACAGGGTGATAACCCCCTACCTCATGGAGTTATGGAGATAACATGAGTTGATACACACAGGTGATTAGCACATAATAAGCACTCAGCAAATGCTGCAAACAAGATGGACGTGGTCTTGCCCTAGTGAGTGTCATTTACTGTCAAGGGTAACAGTACTCAGAGTTTCCACTTAGGGGGTGCCCCCAGACTCCCCTTCTTGGGGTGGCTGACCATTCAGAGCTAGGCCAGGCTGCGGAAGCCTGGACCACAGAATACCGCAAGGCAAACAAGGGCCATGTCTCCAGGGGAACCCTCCCTAGGCTCCCCAGACCTGCCCCCTCCCCATCTCGGGGGTCCCCCACCTTGCTTGAAGTTTTCCAGGTTGCGGAATTCCACCAGGCTGTTTCCATAGTAGTAATTGGTGACATAGACCTGTCATCCCTGGCAGCGGGGTCCTTCATCCAGGCTCCCTCATGGCGCCCATAGCTGTGGTGTCTCACAGGGGGGTCCACGGCCCGGAGGGTGCCCTCACAGCTCGCCTCTCTGCCTGTGGGGAGCGAGGGGGGCAGCATTTGATACACACACCCACAGGCTCCGAGCCAAAGCAACAGTCCTGGGAACGTTATCTGAATCTTTCTTAAATCCCCTCTGAGATTTTGTTTGTAGCCTTATTATTATTATTATTATTTTTTCTTCATAATCAAAGCAATGTCTCCTCATTGTAGAAAACAGAATATTCAGAAAAGGAAAAGGCAGAAAATAAAAATCATTCAAACTTCTGTTATTCAAAGAAATTCTTAAACATGTTGTATTTCCTTCCTTTTCTTATTTTCTCTGCATGTACAGTCATGCAGAAATACTTAAAAAGCACCATCATTCTTCTGAATATACAGTTTTATGTATCCTGTTTTTTCCCTCCACTGAGCAATCTCTCACATCATTAAATGGCCTTTTAATGATGTGATTTCAAGGTTCCACCAGACCGCCAGAGAGCTGTGCCACTGAATTAATTTAACCAGTCCCCTCAGTGTTGACTTTGAGATTATTTTCAGTTTTCTGACATTAGAAATAGACCACAAGCAAACCAGTTAAGCTGTAGCTGCTGTCCACATATCTGATGGATCCCTTAGGAAAAGATTCCTAGAAGTGGAATGTACCTGGACCAAAGTAGGGAATGGTTTTAAGGCCTGTTATCACAGGCAGCCAAGATGCCCTCCAGAAGGATGGGCTCGATGACTTAATTAGGAAGATTTCTACCTAAGACATAAGCCGAAACTGCAAACATGGACATAAAAAACAGGGCCAGAGACTGGACAGAAGAAATCCGGAAGTAAAAATAGTTGCTGGATTTGATGATGGGATTCTAGGTGATGTTTTAAGAAGAATTTGTTGAGAACACTATTTGTTTCCCTGTAAATGTGGTCAGGCTTTTCCTACAAAGATCAGATAGCCCCATTTTAGACTTTCCAGACCACATATTTCTATTCCATTTTTTTTTAAACAACGCTTAAAATATGTAAAAACTATTCTTAGCTCAAGGGCTGTACAAAAGCAGGCTGCAGGTTGTATTTGGCCTACGGGCAGTAGTTTGCTGACCCCTGTGAGGCTTACTCACCTTGACTGGGGACTTCTGGGCGTGGGGGTGGCTCGGTGGGCAGGGGACTGGTGGTGGGGGTGGAGGTGGAGGTGGGATCCGAGGCAGAGGTGCCAGGGGCCAGATCTGCTCCCTCAGGGGCCTGGGGCGCAGCCTCCTCATGCTCTGCTGAGTTGGGCTCGGGTGGCCGGCCTTCCACCCTGGGTGGCAGCTGCTCCAGCCAGGAAGTGCCCTTGAGGGCGTTGTCTGTGGACAGAAGACCCCGGGTTCACATCCAAGAAGCACCCACCGTTCTCTGGGATCCTCCCCAGGCCCACCGGGCTGCCAGCGCTGGGGCCACAGCGGAGAGAAGGAGGTGGCCCCTGAGGAGTGAAAGGCCTTGCAAAGTGGGAAGTGGGGAGGGCTTCCTGGTCAGCAGACTGGCTGTAAGCCCCTCAGGTGAGTGGTCTCGGTCAAGTCCCCTGCCTCAGGGGGCCTCAGCTTCCCCTTCTGTGAAATGAGAGTCGTGAGGTCTACCACATCAAGCTGTTGTATCGATTAGAGAAAAATGTATATGAGACATTTGCACAGATCCTGGCAAATATGAGGTGCCGGACCTGAGACCCCTTTCCCTCCTAAATAAACACTTTATACCAGTGTTTTCGTTTCTTGGATCCAATCTCCGGAGGAGAAAGCCCTGCTCCCATATTACAGACGTTGTCTTTGTCTGGACCCACCCTCTAGTCTCTCTCATCCAGGATTTGACACCGCAGGTAGAGCAGGCCAGGCGTAGCCAGCTTCTCTTCCCCTCTGGACCCCAGGTCTCTGTCCTCTTGTTCATCTCCTAACTCCCATCTCTCAGCTTGCTTGCCCTCCCTTCTTCCACCCCTGCTGGCATGGGCGTGTTGACCGGCACTTCTTCAGCTCCATAGAACTGGCTGGGGCCCTCTCGGGTCATCCCTGACCCGCACTACCCTGGGTTGGAATGGCTGGGGTCAGGGAAATGGTTGGAATGGGCAGGGAAAGCATTAAGACCCCATGGCACAGAGCAGGGGACGAAAATTCTTCAGCTTCTGGGCTCCAGTCTCACTAACTTGCTGTAAAACCTGGAGGTGGTCACTTCACCTCTCTGAGCTTATTTCCTCTCCTGGATCAACTGCAACAGCACGTGTGCAAGGACTCAAAGCTGTGATACCAGAGACAAAGGACCTGTGCTGTCGCTGCTGTGGTCGTAGGGCCTCCAGAGATGTACTGAGGCTCATGTGACTTCTACCTGTCTCTTTCTGCTGGGCTTCCCCTTTGCACAGGGTGTAGCCAGGCTCCACTGGGGAGTGGCCCCTGGAGTCTCTAGGGAGTGAAGGTACACCCTCTGGTCAGCGGGCCTCAGCGGGGCCCAGCCTTGGCACCCAGCCAGGGCAGGGCTTGTTCCCACAGGCCTCGCTGGCAGAGTCAGATGCCTGCAGCTGTTCATGGGCAGGGCCCCGGCCAGGGGTCAGCAGCTCTACACGGTGGCCAGGCTGAACTGGCAGGACTCAGAGCAGACAGCTGGCACCAGGAGCTGGGAGAAGAGGCCCCTGAGATCTGAAAGACCAAGAACTTAGGGGCTCTTGGGAGACTGGTCCCTCACAGTTCCACTCCTGGCCCCCTTGGGCACGGGCTAGGCAGAAAGCCGCAGTGGAAGAGGTGATCAGCAGGACCCAGGAAGGGGAAGCAGGCTGGGAACACCTCTCGGGGACATCAGAGGAGAGCAGGCATCTGGGGAGCAGCTCAGAGGGAGGATCAGGACCACAGCAGTGGGGACGGCCCAGAAATCTGGGAACTCTGAGAACTTTCGTCTCTTGTTTTTCAATTATTTCGTTGTACTTCACCATGATCTGGTAGGGAGCTGTAAGAAAGAGACCAGAGTCTGTGGGCTCTTCTTTGGAGAAAAAGAGTGGAACGTGCCAGAGAGGCCATTCTCTCCAGTGCCAATCTGGGCATGGGCGGTGCCGCAGAGCCCCCGAGGCACTTCCCAGAACCCTGGCCTGGCCCTGCGTTTTCCCGCCCCACCAGAGGCAGCTGCTTAGTCGTGCATGTGCTTTCCCCCACTAGACTATGAGCTTTGTGTTAGGCAAACTGTCTGGAAGATACAGCACACACACAGTGAACTTTCAGCAAATCTTTCAGGGAAGGAGGAAAAGTCCAGTGAGAGTGGAAACAGCTAGAGATACTGCAGGGGTGCCTCGCGTTGATTTTATCATTTCATCCCCACCCAACAACCCCAGGAGGGGGATTATCCCATTGTGTGGATGAGCAAAGGGCACCAACAGGTAAACTACAGAGCTGAGGTCTGGGGCAGTTTACAGATGAGATCCTGGGTCCCTGTAGGACTCCTGCTCCCCAAGGTTCCCATCTTCCTCCAACTCACCAGCCATGGCCTCGGTCGTGTCCTTCCTGCCTGCCTTGTAGTAGGTGATGCCTCGGATCACGGCCTGCTGCTGGGCCAGGGCCCGGGGCTTGGCTGTGGGCTGGGGGAATCTGCCTTTGCCCTCCTTCTTCAGCCTCTCCACCTTCAGCAGCTTCTCCTTAGGAGGTTTCGAGAGGCCCTTGTCGACAAAGCTCTTCTGCACGCTGCCATATTTGTTGTTTTCTTTGCCTTTCCCTCCAGCTGTGTCCTGGGGGAGAAGGGGAGTCTCAGACTTGGAGCATGGTAGAAGGGATGTTTGAGGAGTTCAGGGAGGCTCAGCATTTGGGGGCTGGAAGTGGTCAGGTGGCTCCAGGCCCTATGTCCCAGGAACTCCTGAATTCATAGCTCTCTTCCCATCGTGGTGACATCCACGACCAGGGTGTGCCTCGGTTTCCCTACTCAGCTCTCTAGCTCCCTGGTAGGCTTGAAGCCCAGCCTAATAGTTTAGATCCTGTTCCACTTCCCAATTATTGTTCGCTCTGCCTGGGGGGTAGACTGCATGGTCAGCTCCCCGGGGAGGTCAGCTTCCCGTCCGTCTCTCTCACTCATTGGTCTTTGTGTGTGAGCGGGGAGAGGTTCTCAGGCCCTCCTGACCAATTCATCTCAGTGTGCCTGGAATTTTCCCAGTTAGCGCTGAAAGTCCCTTATCCTGGGAAACCCTTCAGTCCTGGGCAGACTGGGATGGTTGGTCACCAGGGCATTGACCTTAGGGCATGCTGTTTCTAACATTTTAAGAATTTTGTTATTTTGGCTTCCTTTTAAATGCCTCTGATGCTGGCTTGGCACGCGAACACTGGGCCTGTGATACTACCCATTGTTAGGCAGGATCTCCAGGTGATACAGCAAGGACGGTATCTAGACTTTCTGTGCCACTGCCCCAACAGGACTCATTCCAGCTCTGGAACTGGCACAGAGCGAGCAGGAAGCCAGCTCTGGGCCGAGGCACCAGGCTTCCTCCCTGCTTTATCAGCATCTATGTGACCCTTGCTGCAGACACAGATGGTCCCATCATCAAAATGTCAGCACGGGAGGCTGAGGGGTGGAGGGGAAGAGTGTGGGCTTGGTCGTCACGCAGGCCTGGGTTCCATCAAGGCCACCTTCTCCGAGTGACCCTCCTCCACGTGTCTTCATCTGCCAAACCAGCAATGAGCATCCGTCCCTGCAGGTCATTGCGGGCTTCACTGAGACAATGTCTGTGAAGAAGTCAGCTGCCTTCTTACCCCACTCACTAGTAAACAAGGCCACTGTGGGAGCGGTGGGGGCTGGGTCCTGCACGTGGTGACTGGTCAAAGGAGTGAATGGAAATAAAGTCTAGTCTGTGCTCCATCTGCCAAGGCACACATCCTGGTGTGTGTTGGTCACAGGAAGGAGCCTTCGGATAATTTATCCACCCAAAGAGGACTCTTTTTTTTTTAAACTTGTTTTGGTTGCCCTGGGTCTTCATTGCTGTGCAAGGACTTAGCAGTTGCTGTCCTCGAGCTCAGTTGCAGTATATGGGATCTTAGTTCCCCAGCCAGGGATGAACCCGAGCGTACTGCATTGGGAGCTCAGAGTCTTATCCACTGGACTAGCAGCGAGGTCCCTCCCCCTTCTAATTTCTGACCAGTGGGAGAGTCTTTTCTGCAATCTGTCTGGCTAGAGGAGGGCATTTTTCAAATTTGCCCAAAGGTGTGTTCTATGTCATGGATGGCTCTGCCTGGTGCCTTTGCTTCCTTTGGGAGCTGAGTTTGAAGATGGAAGGCTGGGTGTTTGCTGCAGGAGTTCTCCACCCCACAATCAATTGGTTGCATGAAGAAGTGGTATTAGTTGGCTCGGGTCCCAGAGGCATTGCCCATATACACCCCCTGCCCGCCCCCCCGCCCCAGCAGAACT
>SJYC01115701.1:0-19796 GCA_006408675.1 Madoqua kirkii | reverse complement strand
GAGAAGACTCTTGAGAGTCCCTTGGACTGCAAGGAGATCCAACCAGTCCATCCTAAAGGAAATTAATGCTGAATATTCATTGAAAGGAATGATGCTGAGGCTGAAGCTCCAATACTTTGGCCACCTGATGCGAATAGCTGACTCACGGAAAAGACCCTGATGCTGGGAAAGATTAAAGGCAAGAGGAGATGGAAACGACAGAGGATTAGATGGTTGGATGACATCACCGACTCAATGGACATGAGTCTGAGCAAGTTCTAGGAGATAGTGAAGGACAGGGAAGCCTGGTGTGCTGCAGTTTATGGGGACACAAAGAGTTGGACACAACTAAGCATATTCCACATATGGCAGGCACTGTGTCGTGGCCTGAATGAACCACTTCCCTTAATCCAAGGACAGTGGAGCAGTGGACCCCGAAGGAGCTCTATCCGCACCCCCTGGATCCCTGCTTCTGTTTCTCGTGCTCAACCCTGGCTTCCACGTGCCTACCTTTTAACAGCCTGTATCTGTGACTCTCTTCAAAGAGCCAGTCTGCCCCTCAAAGTGTTGGGAGTGTGTGTCCTCCTGGGGCAGTCTGCAGGCAAGGGCTGACTGGTGTGGACATCTAGAAGTCAGCATCCTAGCCCCGCAGGACAAGTGAGCTGCCACTCATACTCCAGCGTCCCCTGCAGCTGGGGCTGGCACATGGCCTGAAACCATGCCCCTACTGGGCTCCTTTCCTTGCCACTCCCTCCCCAGCCCTCCTGCTGCTTCATCCGCTTCAGTATCAGTACCTCCTGGGAGCCCTTTCATAATAAGTCATCCGCACACAAGAGTCTGCTTCTGGGCACACGACCTATGATAAGGTTTGAAGGTCTCTTATCTCGATCGTGCAGATCGGGAAGCTGCGGCTTACAGAAGTGAAGTCAAGGCCCCCGGCTGTTAAATGGTGGAGCCAGAAGCAGAGCCCAGACTGGTATAAACCATAACCTCTTTCCCATCATGCTTTACTGTGTCTGTCTGGGTTCAGATGGGGAAACTGAGGCCAAGGGTGGGGAGGGGATTGCACAACCAGTCAGTAGCAGATGCCGCATCTCCCTCGCCCAGTTCACGGCTCTCCCCTCAGCTGCCCAACTCGATCCCCTCTCTGTCACACCTCATAGGACATGATCCTTCCCTCCAGATGGCCAGGATGCCAGTGAGACTGTCAGGGAAACCTTGGCACAAAGGGCCAGTTGGGAAATCAGCTTTCCCTTGCTGCTAGTGGGCAGTGCCTCCAGTCCACCCCCTCTATGCATTCAGGGCCTGAGCAGGCCGGCGCTCCTGTGTGGCCTTGGCCAGCTGTTTCCAACAGTTTTACTCCCACTCTCCCAGGGCTGTTCAAGCTGTTTTAAGCCAGACAGTTCTCTGAGTAGATTCTGATCTCGAAAACAGAAAAAGGGGGACTCTGGTGGAAGTAGGGAAAGAGCCCTGAGCCTCCTCTGCTTCCCCACAACCTTGTTCTGCCTTGGAAGGGTTGCATGGTACCCCCAGGGCTCTGTGGAGTTCAGTTTCAGAACCGTGCAGTTTCAGAACTAGATGCTCCTGGGTCTCAGCTTCTCTCTGGGAGGCGGGCAGCAGGGGTAAGGTGCACAGCAATACCGTCTGGACAGGGCTCAGCTAAGATGGGTGCATAGCAAGGGTTTCATGAATATCAGTGATGAGTACCATTCCAGGAGGCTAAATGGGACCTCCCAGCTTCACTTCTGTTGCCTTCAAGGCCACCAAAACTGGCTTCCCGAAGCACAGCTTTGACCATGGGTCTCTCCCCTGCCATATGGCTCGCTGTGGCTCTCCACTGCCCAGGTGGGGCTTCTAATCTCCTAAGCCTGGCACTCAAGGTCACTTCGATCTGCCCCTGGCATCTTCTTTGGCCTCAGCAAATGTTCACTCTGGCCCAGGCATTAAAGACAGTGATGACAATACAGACACGAGCGTCCGTGATCCTTCATAGGCTGTCAAGGAGTGCAGAGGACAGAGGTGTCCAGATCAGGAAACACGATGGAAACACACTCAGGTGCCCAGGTCATTAACGGCGGGGCACTGACCTTGTCTGGGAGTGGGTGTGGATTGGTAAAGTCTGCCAGGAGGAAGTTTGAACTGAACTCTGAAGGAGAAGCATAGATTGAGCAACAATGGCCGGAGACAGACATTCCAGGCCCAGGGAACAGCTCGTGCAAAGAGCTAAAGGTGTGAAGACACGTGGCGTGTTTGAGCCGAGCTACTCAAAGTGTGGTCTGCAGACCAGCACCATTCTCAGTCCAAGCTGCTCATTACCAGTCTGCGATTAAATAATTACACAAAGTGAGAGTAGACTTTCATAAAATTTCAGAGCCGTTCAACAGAGAAATTTTATATCTGTGGACTCTACTAATACAACACTGGACTTGTATTTAGTGTTTTTGTTTATATTCCATTTCATTTTTCTAACAATTAATTTTATAGTATTTTACAAAATATTGACACTTGACAGATTTTTAAAGAACTGGTCTTTCACCACATATAGTTTGAGAAGCACGATATGGAACTGACCGGTGGCTAGTAAAGCTGGGACAGACAAAGGCGAGGAGGCACCCTGGGTCCCATCCACTCTACTTACTCTCACCTAGCCTGTCTTCATTGCTGCTCTGCCTGAGGGACTCCTACATACCCCGCAATGCCCAGTTCTAATGTTACCTCCTCCTCAGGACTACCGTGGTCCCTGGGATGGCGCTTGGTCTGGCACTGATTACCTAGCCATTATTGGGCTCAGGAGCTATGTCCCCCTGGACTGGGATTTCTCAAGGGTGGGGCCGGGTCTAGTTCATGTCCAGACAGAAAGGGAGTGAAGAGGTGAGAAACACTGCTCCTCTGTGTAGCCAGCCTCCCCAAGAAAGGGACCTAGAATCCCATTCTTCCTCGGAGCCATGCAACTAAGGGCAAGTAACAGCTGCAGTTCTTAGCTTGAGGGGAAGGGTTGGGGCAGAGACAAGGGGCGGGTATAGGTGGGTATGCTCTGTCGTCCTCCACAGTGGCTTCTCCTACCTCTCCTCCTGGGGTGGTGGGGGGTACCCACGGAGGAAGGCGGAGCCACACCAAACAGGAGTGGCCTCAGCCCTGTCCTGTGCTGCTTCTGTCCATGGCGCCTCTTGGGGCTCTCTGGGCACCTCTCAGGCCCTCACTTTTGCTCCTAAGGTGTCGAGGAGGCAGAGTATCTTCTCTGGGCTCTTCCTACAATCCCACCTGTTGGGTTAATCCCACCACTGCCCCCCTCTAGTCCTCTAAGGCTGAATAAAAAATCCCATGGCTGCTGTGCACTAAAAGGCCTAAGGGATAGCTCCGGGCTAACAGAACTGCCCAGTGACCTCTCCACTGTGCAAGGGGACACAGCAGAGAATTCTTGGGTTCAAATCTTAGTGCTGCCAATTTCTTGCTCTGTGATCTTAGGCAAGTCACAGTTCCTCTCTGGGCCTCAGATTCCTCCCCCAAGTAAAGGGGGGAACCTAAGTTCCCTCTCCAAAGGGTTGTAGCAAGGATCAAACCAGCTAGCCTTTAGAAAAAGGTTTTGTCTATCTTCATGTTCAGTATGCTTTCAGTTGGGTTACTGAGAAGTAGATATGAGCAAAAGTTGGATTTGTCCCTGTGACTAAAGACTGGCCTCTGGCTTCTGTCCCTGGAGTCTGCAGGGAGCTAGTGGATTTGGGGGACAGTGCGGTCCAAGAACTGCCAAGTTGTCGGGAAGTCACTTGGGGACTTCCCTGATGGTACACTGGATAAGAACTGCTTGTCAATGCAGGGGACACTGGTTCAATCCCTGGTCCAGGAAGATGCCACATGCCGCAGAGCAACTAAGTCCCTGTGCCACAACTAAAGCCTGAGCACCTAGAACCTGTGCTCTGCAAGAAGAGAAACCACCACAGTGACAAGCCCACGCCTGCAACAAAGAGTAGCCCCCGCTCACCACAACCAGAGAAAAGCCCACCCAGCAACAAAGACTCATCTCGGCCAAAAATAAAATAAAGAAAGAATTTCATTCCTTAAAAAAAAAAGAAGCCACTTGGCCTAAATTCACCCCCCACTCCCCCTGCCCCCTGCAACTTCGAGAGTTTTGGTATCCATCCAGTTGTTACAAAAATAAAACTAAAGTTAAATTTAAAGAAAATATTTTGAGCCAAATGTTGGAGACGATTCTTCCCGGGGCCTCTTGCTTTTCTGTGTGTCTTGCCTGCAGAGGCGCTGACTGTTCTTGTTCCAGGCCACCTTGTTGTAGAGTGAACAGCCTTGGAGCAGCCAGAGAATGTTTCCCTCCAAAGCAGGGAAGGTGGGTTTGATGCTCCTCATAAGCTCTCTAAGTAGGAGCTCTTCTCTTGGAAGACATCCCACTGAATGTGCATGTGTTATCCAGCCCCTACTGCATCACCCCACGGGAAGTGAGTGGGAGAACCAGTGCAGGAAAGTGGAGACACTCCGGTGAGCATAAGGAATAAAGTCCCTTGTCTCTGGCTCATGTTTTCTGCCAGTGTCCATGAAACTGGCAGGCTGACTTGTTAGCTTACAAGTAGGGAAACATCTCAGTGAATGTGACAGTTCTTGACATGAAAAGGGTGAAATAGACACGTTTGGAAGAAATTATAAAAGAAAAGGATCCTCTCAAAAGCCACCAAATTCTCTGTGATGATCTACAGGGGTGATGGGAGGGAGACTTCTGAGAGAGTCTAATTCATAGACTTAGAGCTAATTCACGTTGTTGTACAGCAGAAACTAATACAACATCGTAAGGCAATTCTCCTCCAGTTTGAGAAAAAGCCATCAAATTATCTGGGCTCTTACAAAAAGGAAGACAGGGTGATTTAGCACACATGCTGTGGACATGGATCTGAGTTCAGATCCGAGCCCCACCAGGCCCTCCAAGGACGGAGTTCTGCATGGTGTGAATGGTACGCAAGTGCCTGGCTGGCTGGGTAGCTGTGATCTCCCTGTCCACGTCTATCCAAGCTATGGGTCCTGATGGTGGGCCTGGCACAGGGCTGGGTCACCCAGAGGTGGCGCCTCTTTCTAATCTTCCCGTGGTGGGTGTGTGGTTATAACACAACATTCACATAAAGACAGGGTATAGACTTAAGGCTGCATGTCATTATATGAGCACTTGGGCCGGTTACCTAACTTCTCCAAGCCTCAGTTTTCTCACCTATAAAATGAGGGCAAAGATCCCACATTTCACCGAATGGATTGAGAATTCAGAGAAATAACGTAGAGAAAAAAAAGAGCTTAGCACATCTGGCATGAAGGTGGTACACGAATACGGGAAAGGTTATGACATGAAACAGTCAGGTGCCACAAAATTTCAAACGCTATGTGGAGGTGGCGATGGATGACCTGGTTTGGGGAAAACCAGGACATTCGCCTGGATGGTAATGAGGCAGTAAAGGGCTGTCTCCAGGTAAACTTGCCAGAGCACGCTGCCTCCATCGCTGACTGGCCCAGTGGCCTTAGGCAAGATGCGCTTGCCTCCCAGGGAGCCTGTTTCCTCACCTGTGAAATGGGGCAAGCACAACCCCTCTCCTAACATGTGCGGCCCTCTCACTGGAGGGCCGGCCCCGCCAGCCTATGCTAGGTTTTGGCGCAGGAGGGGGCCTCAACCCTCCTCTACTCCGGAAGATCTACCTTGAGGAGCTCGGGTGCCTGTTTCTTGAGTTTCTCCATCTTCCACTCGTTCTCGCAGGGGTTGAGCGAGGAGGGCGGCGCCGTGCAGGAGCAGCGGCAGTCGGTGCCGGAGCTCACCGTCTCCACCGTGTAGAAGTCCTCCACACGCGCCCGCCCACTGCGCACCCGGCTGCACGCGTCCTTGCTCAGTGGCCGCATGATGCACTTGCAGCGGCAGTCGGAGCCCTCCGAGGTCATGCGCACCTGGTCCACGTCGCCAAACACCTGCAGGAGAGGCAGTGGTGAGCTGAAGGCCAGGGCTGGGGGGAGGGCAGTGTTCCCCTTCCCTCCCCCCTTTTCCTTCAAGCCCGCCCTGGGAGGACACACACCCAGTGTCTGCGGTCACGGGGGGCAGCAGCACTTTGAGCCTGCAGGAGTCAGCTGGGTGAGATCAGTGGCAGGCACCGGCTCCAGCCTGCTTTGCCCTCACACACCAGCAGGGCCCTGGGAGTCCCAGCCAGAGCTGCCCTAGCTGGCTCAGCCAGTCCATCCTGGGCTCCAGGCTCTCAGGGCACAGCTATTTATGACTCAATCAATAAACCTACACCTCTGAGCTCTCACTGAAGCCACCAGGACCCAGGTGGATTCAAGGCCCCTTTGGGCTTTCTGCCAAGCCCACCCCCATGAGCATCCCAGCGGCCTCTGGGGAAGGGCAGTAGGCACTCCATTTCTGCTCTGAGCCCTCAGACACCTATTTGAGCCCTGGCCTCTGCCAGACTCTGGGTAGGAGCTGGAGGTGCAGAAGTAGATAGAGGTGCATCCTTGACCTTCTCAGCCATGGGAGAAGTTGATGCAGTGAGCCCTGAGATACAGAGAAAGACATCCATGAAGACTGCTCAGAGGAGAGCACCCCAGGAGACATTTCTAAGCACGAGTAGAACAGTCCAGGGAGAGCAAGTCAGATGTACAAAGACAAGCAAGGACCGGGCACCTTGGGAGCCTGGAGGAGGTTCATTCTGGCTCATGCCTACAGAGGGCCTGGTGGTAGGAGGTAAGGCTGAGAGAGGCAGAGCCTGACCCATGGAGGGCCCTTAAAGCTGGCTGAGGATCTGGTCTTCTTCCTGAAAACACTGGGAAGTCATGGAAGGGTTATCAGCAGGAGAGAGCCAGGGCCAGGTCTGCAGGGCACTCAGCCTGCTTTGTGGACAGACGGTGGATGGAGGAGGCAAGCCTGGAATGCGGAGCCCAGGGAGGAGACATTTATTGAGAACTCACTGAGCGCTGGGAAGGTGTAGGGCAGTGGTGAGGGACACAGCCATGGGCCACCTACAGCTGTGTACTCTTGGGCAAATTACTTAACCTCTCTGTGCCTCAGTTTTCTTCACCTGTAACATGAGGGTACTGCTAGTGAGTATACCCAACAAAAGACTGTGAGGACTGAGAGACAGTACCAGGAATATGTTGTAGTTGTTATTATCACCACCAATATCCTGACAGGGGCTTGTTTATCCTCTGTATTTCTCCATGTGGGTACATTGGTAGATATTCTTTTTATTTACTTATCTGTTTGGCTGTGCCAGGTCTTAATTGCAGCACCTGGGATCTTTGATCTTTGGCGCAGCAAGAGAATCTTTAGTAACGGCATGTGGGATCTAGTTCCCTGACCAGAGACTGAATCCTGGCCCCCTGCATTGGAAGCATGGAGTCCCAGCCACTGGACCACCAAGGAACATATTCTTAGCAGTGTTCTCCAGATGCGAAAATAGCCCTGGAGCCAGCAAATAACTTATTCAAGGGGATGAGAGCCCAACATGGGTAGACTTGCGGTCCCACGGGGGATGAGGAGGGTGGGCAAGGGGGCGCTATGGTGGAAGTTTTGTCCAGGGCCCTCGCCCGGCCGGGCAGTTCTCTGCGCCCATGAGCGCTGACAGCCAGGCTCAGATGCCGCGCGTTCTTTACATCGCCGCCAGTGCAGTAAGCCTGCCTTCGCTTTGAGACTTCTGGGCCCCCTTCCCAGCTCTGCTGGAACCCCTAGTCACCCCACCCACTCCCCCAGGTGGGGCGAAGAGCCCAGCAAGTGGATGTGGGTGTGTTCTGTGTGGCCCAGGCCAAAGAGGCCTGCCTCTTTCTGGGGACTCACTCATAATCCAACACCCATCCCCACCAGCAGCGGCCTCCACATGACTGCAACATTCCTTCCCTCCTCAGATGAGGTGCTATGTCCTGGTGGGGGCGGCCAAGGCCCTGACACAGGCCAGGAGGCAGGAGTCGGAAGAGGGCCTCCCGTCCAGCCCCAGCTGCCAGGAGCCCGGGGCAGGGCCCCGCCTCCTGTGGTCACAGTGTCCTGCAGTGCTTGACTGGAGGCAGCAGAGCATCGTGGAAAGGAGCCAGGCCTGGGCTCACATCCCAGCTCCCACATGTCCCCCCGCACGGCCCTGACCCCTCCGAGTCTCAGCCTCCTCCTCTGTAAAATGGGGAGGATAACAGTGCTTTCCCCATAAGCTTGTCCTAGGATGAAATGAGTCAACGCGTGTGGAGCACCTAGCCTAGAACAGCTGCTCTCTACTTGCTACTGAAGTTGCTGCTGCTATGTTTGTACGTAGTTTTCTATCTCTGTGCTCTCACCACAACCACACATCGTGGAGAGGAGAAATCTGAGTCTCAGAGAAGGTGAGGGGTTTGCCCAGGGTCGCACAGCACAGCCTGACTCCAAAGTGTAGTTCCCATGCTCTTCCTCCTACGACCACCCACAGTCACCAGGCAAGGGCTTCTGCACAGCAACTGAGCTGGGAGAGAGATGGTGGCCCTGGAAGGATCAGGCCTCGGTCGGGCAGGGGAAATGTGCCTGATCCACCTTGCCCTCAGCCTGTGGGCTGGGGTTGCTGCCAAGCAGGAAAGTCCCTGCCTCAGCCCCCATCTCTTCCTGCAGCCTCACTCAGCCCACACTGCTGCTAAAGCCCCGAGAAGTGAGCATGGGTGGCTTGTGCTTAAAAAGATCCCCAGCTATTTCCAAGGAAATCCCATAAGTGGCCAAGAAGGCATGTTTGATATTTCTGAAGAGAGATGGCCAGAATGGAGAAGTGGGGTTTCAACCTAGAAAATGTTCTAGGAACAGAACAGATTGTGTCACCTGGAGGTTGAAGCTTCCCTCTTTGCTCATGGCCAGCCCAGATTCACCAAGAGGCAGTTTCCACATGTCCTTCTGCAGGCAAAGACCTCCTCTAGAGCCCATGGTCATCTGGACACCACCTCCAGATGCACCCCACGGGCACCCCAACTTAAACCATTCAAAACTGGGCCCACCATCTTCTCCCAAACCCACGTCTATCTACCCTCCTGCACAACTCAGATCTTTGAGCCTCCTCCTTGCTCTCACCACTCTCACCAGAATGAACCCACCAGTCATATTCTTCTGATGTGTGTGCATAAATGCTCAGTTGCAAAGTCATGTCCAACTCTTTGCGACCTCATGGACCATAGCCCATCAGGCTCCCCTGTCCATGGGATTTCCCAGGTAAGAATACTGGAATAGTTGCCATTTCCTACTCCAGGGGATCTTCCGGACCCAGGAATTGAACCCGTGTCTCTGCATTGGCAGGCAGATTGTTTACCACTGTGCCACATAAGAAGCCCATCCTTCCGATACTTCTTCCTAAATATCTTCTATCTCAATGGTCTCTACTCCCTGGCCACAGCCTAAGCTCAGGTATTAACTGCTTAGTTAATGCAACTGCTACCTAGACAATATATGGGGCTTCCCTGGTGGCTCAGTGGTAAAGAACATGCCTGCCAATGCAGGAGACATGAGAGCTGCGGATTTGATCCCTGAGTAGGGAAGATTCCCTGGAGAAGGAGATGGCAACCCACTCCAGTATTCTTGCCTGGGAAATCCTATGGACAGGGGAGCCTCACAGGCTACAGTCCATGGAATTGTAAGGAGTCAGACATGACTTAGCGACTAAAGTAAGCATGGTTAATAGACTACTTAGCAACTAAACAAGAACAGACAATATAGGGAGCTGCCCCTCTGCTAGATTAATCCTACAAACCTCCTCTTTGATGACCTGTTATTCTCTTGCTCCACAAACCTCTGTGAGTTCTCAGCTGGGAGATGTGCCTCAGAATTACCTGGGATGGGATAACTTGGAAAATGCAGAAGTCCTTATTCCACCTTGATGCAGACTCTCCCCGGCTCCTCAGGTATTTGGATGTGCACTAAAGGGTGAGAATCCTGGAGCCCCAGGAATCTCCAAACTCCCCAAGTTCCCTGTCTTGGATTTTTGAGCAGCCCCAACCTGACCCTCTTGAGTCTCATTGTTCAAGTCTGTCAAATGGGAAAATCCAGAATGTTGTGTAAGATCATGAATGCAAAGCCTAGGCAGAGGGCTCAGCACCCAGGATATTCTCCACGTGCCCAGGCCAGTCGGAGAGATGGGGCAAGACTTTTCCTGCAGAGAGACCCAAGAGGCCTGGCTTGGCCCCACACTCTGTTTTGTGCAGAAGGACTCCATGTGCAGCCCTGGCCTGCTATGGAGCCTGTTTCCCATTACACCCCAGGCGGCAACTCCCTGAGCGGAGGAGCAGCGACACCTAAGCCTCTGAGAACGGCCTGGCCTGGAACATCTGATCCAGCCTGGGATACCACCGCCTGCTTGTGCCAGCCCCTCCTGCTCCCCTGGCCCAGCTCCCACAGGCCTTGGTACCTCCTCCCTGCTCTCAGGCCTCTGATCAGCGGCAGGGCTGCCCAAAGTTCCCCTTCCCACTCCTGAACGCATGGAGGAAATGAGGTGCCAGCAGCTCTTTCACAGATGGGGAAACTGCAGAAGAGATGAGGAATTCTCAGCCACATTCCAAGGACCTACAGCAAAAAGCAGGTTCCTGGAGGCCTCTGGTACTGTGCCTGGGTGTCATGTGGTCACCTGTCTATCCAGCCTAACCTCCTCACTGGGCAGCCCCTCAGAAATGCCAGGAAGCTGTGAACGCCTCTCACTGGACAAAACTCTTCCTTAGATGGAAACCCCAAGTCCTGTTTAGGAGAGACCTGGTTATAAACACAAAATTAAAACATGCCAAGGGAGGAGCTGGCCACAAGCATTCTGGGGTTAAGTTGCCCCTGTACCCTGAAAGTCCTGGGCAGAAGGGGAAGCCAGACCTCCCAAGAGCAGGAAGTCTGAAGCAGGGCCAATTTAACCCTTTAGGGCCTAGACAGACTTCACTTCCCAGATTGGCCCTCCAAAGGGCTTGCCCCTCACCCTCAGAAAATAGGATGGGCTTGAAGAGGAAGGAGGATTGTTGGGGGAGGGGGATAATAATGAAAACAGCTCTCTCAGAGCCAGCAGGAGTCTGGCTGTGCTGAGGAATGCAGAGTAAATTCACCCATCAATTGATTTTTATTTTTCCCAGCTGGGTGAGTGGTGTGGGTGGGAGGTGTCTGGGAGGGCTGTGCTGAGTCCCCCAGCTGCTTCATCCTCCAAACTGTGATGTGCCTCCCCGCCCCACCAGCCCCAGCTTGCCCTGGGACAACACGTGCGTGCACGCGCATGCACACACACACACACACACACACACACACACACACACACACACACACCCCCAACCTAGCAAGTGTTTGGCTGACTCACTACATAAACAGGGTGTTGGGTTTTCTTTGTCTTTGCTTTGAATGCAAGCCCTCCCCCACAAGCTCTTATAGTCTTCAGCATGGCTCAGAGGATGCCCAAGACCAAATATTCCTCCCAGCTAGAGAAATGAGAGATGGCAAAGTGCTGATCAGGTTATCTGGGGGTTTTTGCTCACTTGTTCCTGGACCCGACCCAGATCAGAGAATCCTAGAAGGTGCTATATGGAAAGGAAGTTGGGAAGATGTTTTCCCAATAGGGGATCTGAGGTCCAGAAATAGGCACTGACTTCCCCAAAATCACACAATCTAAGAACAACAAAGGGCCAAAGTTTTTTGATTTACAAACCAGCTTTCTACACACCCTAATTTCCCATCTGTAAAATGGGAATGCTACTCATTCCCTCCTTATCTTTGGAGCACACAGTCCACTACAGCTCACTTGTTTGTATACCCTGAGCTGAATCTTCAGGCTAGGGGTCTGCCAGTGCCCACTGCTCATATACTTACCATGTGGATAGTGGCCTCTGCCCTTTACCTGCCTGTGGACAGGGCAGCCTCACCTCCTACCCAGGAAAGAGGTTACAGAGACATCAAGAGAAGCCACTCTTACTCTCCCGGTCTGCAAGAATAAGGGCTCTACCTCCCTCCTGCCTCTCACTTTCCCCCAGTCCTGACTCAGTCCTCATTCGGTCGTTTCTAAAACATCCTCAAGGGGTCCCTACCCTGACTGACTCAAAGTGCCTCTCCTCTACATTCTGGATCTCACCCTCTTTGGGGGCCTCTGTGGTGAGATTTCAAATCACAGTAGCATTTACTGGGCACACACGAGCTGCCAGAGTGGTGCTAAGCATTATCCAGGCCTGACCTCTCTCAGGTAGAGGTCATCGACGGCAGGAAGTGAGAATTACAGTATTATCCCCATATTTACAGGTCAGGAGATGGGAGGCTCGAGAGGTAAAGGTTCACGGTCACTTGGATGAGAGGTGGAGGTGGGATTTGAACCCAGATCTGCTTGACATCAGAGCAGAACCTTTTAACCAACAACTGAGAACACCTTGATCACTTCTGCAGACATGGTGTCCTCTAGAGCAGGGATCCCTGACCTCCAGGATCTACTCCCTGATGATATGAAGCGAAGCTATTATAATTACTAATAATAGAAATAAAGTGCACAATTAATGTAATGTGAAAAACTATCTTCCACGAAATCCATCCCTGGTGCCAAAAAGGTTGGGGACTGCCACTCTCCAGGGTTTGTCAGATTTCTGGCAGGAACATCAGAAGGCAGGAGGGACCAGTCCAGCTGGATTCACTGGGGAGGGACTCTGGGGCCCCAGGGTGGCCTGAAAGCCTTGGCCCAGGGCCTGCTACAAACCTTGGAGTCGCTAGGTAGCAGTTACCAGGGCTCTGTCCCACGTGCGTTAGCCTCCCACGGAAACTTTAAGGCAGATCACCAAGCTGCCCCTGCCCAGCGCTCTTGGGAATCACCTCCCAATGCTGGAGACTCCGTCGCCTTCTGCACCCCCTTCAAGCTCCCAGCGCCCCTTCTCCCTGGCTCAGGATTTCAGTACTGACCTTCTGCCCTCACTGGACTGTGTCCAGAGCCCCTTCCTGACGCTCCGGGTCCCAAACACCCCTACCATCTCCAGTGCTTCTTCCCCACGCGCTCCTGTCCTGGTGTCCCGGTCCCTGCAGCCTCCCTATTAAGCTCGCGGTCGGGTCTCGCCTGTCCCGGCTCCACACAGTGCCTGGTCTGCAGACCCAGCCACAGCGCCCCCTCGCGCTCGGCTCTACCAACCTGCGCCCGGATCGCAGCGCAGCGCTTACCTTACTGTCGGCGTGTACCGGGCCCACGCGCAGCAGCAGCAGCAGCAGCAGAGGCAGCAGAAGCAGAGGCAGCGGCAGGGGCCCAGGCCGGGACCCGGGCCTGGTGGGGAGGGCGGCTGCGGCCATACGGGGACGGACACGGACGCGGGCGCCGACAGCACGCGCGGACGCCGGGAAGCGCGGGCCGCACTGCGAGCTGGGCGCCGCGGTCAGCTCTCCCCGCGCGGCGTGGCCCTCGTCCGCCCGCGGCTCCCCGCCCCGGACCCCTCCCGCGCGGCTGGGGGCGGAGCTATGATGGAGGGGGGCACCCCACCCCTCTGGCCCGCTCCCAGCCGAGCCTCTTTGCCATTGGGCGGCTCTCCAAAGGGCATCCCTGCAAGGACACAAAAGGGTCTGGTTCAGAGCCGGCAGTAGCAGATGGGGCAGTGAAGGAGCGCGGGCTCTCCACACCGAGTGAGGTCCTATTCTTTGAGATGTAGGACATTGGGAGTGTCTCTTCAGCTCTTTGACCTTCACTTTCCCCTCTGTTAAATGGGGAAAATAGTGCTTCCCTTTTGGAGTTGGTTGTAAAGTTCAGAGGATGGATGTTTCCAGGGCACGCGAGTCTTGGAGATCTCCAAACACCCCGACCGTGCCAGCTCCACCCTTCTCCTGGCTCAGACTTCTCTCTCTTGCAAGGTCCATTTCTTCCCCTCTCCGAGATCCCTCCCGTCAACCCCCAACTAAACTCCTGTAGCTCCAATCATTTAAACACCCTCCTCATCCCCCTGAGGAAGCGCTTCGATTCTCCGCTTCCTAGGCAACAAAACTTCCCGAGCAGCAGTTTGTGTTCGCCACTCCTCAAATTCCCTGGCCATCCCCTCGCTCCAGGGGTCTTCGGTCTCACTACGGAAATATCTTGTTGGGATCTTTGTAACCGAAACCAAGGCGGCACCTCTCTACCCGGTGAGACCACATCTCTCCATCGCGCCCCTTTCTGCAAGCCTCCTGTCTAGGATTTTCGCCCTCGCATCTCATTGCGAACTCCACAGTCGCTTCTGCGGGTCCTTCTGGCTCTGTGCAGGCTGTGGAGGGAGTGGAGCCCCCTTTCTGCTCTCTGCATACTGTCTCTTGTAGGTTTCCCCTCCCCTGAGCTCAGGAGGGCTCCTCTTGTGTGTGTTTGCCTGCTTTGTAAACGTCAACTGCTCAAAAAGGGCCATTTACTTGTGTCCTCAAATGTTGCTACCTTCCACTCCTACCCCAACCCTACTTTCCAGCACTTTCCCTTCCTGCACTCCCCTACCCATTTTCCTTGTAGAACTGATCACTTTATGAACTACATTGTTGGTATGTGTTTGTGTCTGTTCATGCTTTCCCTTCTGAGAGGTGTAAGGCTCCCCAGAGCATGTGCTTCTTCGTCCACAGAGCTGCTAGCTCAGAGGTCTCAAAGTGGGGTCCCTGGTCTCCCAGACCAGCGGCCTCAGCATCTGGGAACCTGTTGGAAATGCAAACGTCAGGCCTCAACCCAGACCTAAGGAAGCAGAAACTCTAGAGGTGGGGCCCAACAATCTGCGTTTCTTAATCAATCCTCTACGGGGATTTAAAATCTGAGAACCACTGCCTCAGAACAAGGTCTGGTAGTGCTCTTTAACTTTCAGTTGGATGATAGAATCATGTGCAGTAGGCGCTCAGTACAAATTGGCTTCTTTCATAACTAGAGATTCCCTAGGCAGGGCTAGATTGGCTTAAAAAATAAATATGGTGTGTGTTTTTATGTGCATAGAAAATCTGCGAATGGACACAATTAATGGATAAGGAGAGGAGCCAGCCTTTAGGAATGCCGTAAGGAGAAAGGATTTTCATTGAATACTTTTTTGCAACCTGGGAGTTTTGCAATATGTGTCCTAGCTATTCAAATAAATAGACAAAATGTACTGAAAACAAACAACCTGGTGGGGGTTTCGGTTACCCAGCCCTTTCTCCGCATGCAGCCTGGATCTCTTTGGCAAGGTCCTGGATAAGGCTGCTGCCACCAGGAGAACTCTGCTCCCCCTGCTGGCAGCCTCCTACCTGAGCCCATGGTTTCCTCCTTTTCACCCTTGTCTCTTGCCCTCTCTCCCCTGCGTGGGTGGGCTCGTTACAGTGAATTTTCTGCTTCAACAGGGCCTTGGGACCTTTGCACAGGCTGTTCCTTCCCCTTGAAACACTCCTCTTCACCCAGTGTGACTTACTCCCACTCATGCTTTCAAGGTTCATGATCCCTCCATCACTACCCCTGACCAAAATAAACCGTCACACACACTCCCACAGCACCAGGAGCTTCTAAGCGTACTCTGTCATAACTGTGGGTATGTGATTATTTTGATAAGTGTCTGTCTCTACCACCATAGGACAAGTCCCTAATGATGGAGCCTATACCTGCCTTGCTCTTAGTGATAGCTCTGACTGATTTTCTACCTCTGGCCTCAGCACTCCCCACACATTCTTCTCCTTAGATAATTTCCTTCCTCTTTTGTCATTTGTCTGGCTGGTGTGTGTGTGTGTGGGTGGGGGGGAGTCTTTTTCATCTTTCTGAGCCTGTTTCCTCATTTTTAATTTGTGGATAAAAGTGTTGGCCTCTTGGGATTGTTGGAGGGACAATGTAGGTGAAAGGACATACCTCACAGGACCCTATCTGCTTAGAACAATGGCTGGGGTCTTAGTTCATAGTCATTTCCCTCACTCTTCTCAGTTTTGTGTTAGTTGACTCTTCCCAAGAAGCATTTTCAGAAAAGAACTGGGAATTACGACCACTCTTTAAATAACATTAGTAACAAGTCCTATCCCTTAAACCACTTTGTTAATTGCTTTGCATGAGGCATCTTATTTGATTCTCATAACAAACTCATACTACCTACCTGAGAGGTAGTAACTATTATCCTCCCCTCCTCCTGATCTTTAAAAAAAAAATTAATGTTTGGCTGTGCTGGGTCTTCACTGCTGCCAGGGCTTTTCTCTAGTCGTGATGTGGGGTGGGGGTTACTCTTTGCCGCGCAGGCTTCTCATTGTGGCGTCTTCTCTGGTCACACAGTACAAGCTCTGGGGGCCAAGCTTCAGTGGCTGCAGCACGTGGGCTCCGTAGTCTCGGCTCCCAGGTTCCAGAGCACAGGCTCAATAACTGTGGCACACCAGCTTAGTTGCTCTGAGGCATGTGGAATTTCCCTAGATAAGGGATCAAGCCCACGTTTCCTGAATGACAGATGGATTCTTCACGGTTGAGCCAAAAGGGAAGCCTGAAACCAGGGCTTTGAGGTCTGGAGGTAACCAAAGTCACAGTTATTAAGTAAAAAGATAAGATATGTTTTATTTGTTCTTTCACCCCCTCAGCGATTATTGTCTACTGTGTGTGTTCAGGTTTTGTGCTCAGCAGTTGAGGTTATAATGAGAGTGAGAACACAGGGATTTGACCAGTCAAGATCTAGAAAGGTTTTTGTGTGGCAGCTGACAACAGAGCTGGACTCTCAAGGAAGAGGAGGAGCTGCTTCCAAGGGCTGACAGTCTGAACTTTTCTGTCCATCTTTGAGAGTTGACTTAGAAAACCCCAGGCCTTCCAGAGGTTTCTGCAGTGCCACTTAGCTCCTGATTGAATCTCCAGGGAAGGGGAACTTACTACATCCAGAAGTCTGTAATAAAGGGAAGTTTCGGCTCTAGGAAGGCCATCTGATCCTAACTCATTTTAGAACCTAGAGCTGAAAGAATGGCCCAGAAGACTCATCTCCTCTGTCTCCCTCCCTACTCTAAGGACTCCTCTTCCCCTCGGGAGCTGGGGAATAGTAGTGAGGAAGCAATCACACAGAGATCATCTGTCACAGTCCACAGAGAGCTCAACAGCAGTAAGCACACTGGGGATCTAGGTGTCCCCTGGTGGGAGATATGAATATCCATGAGAGGGTATTTGAACAGGATCTTGAAAGATAAATAGGAGTTTGGGAGTGGACTGGGTGAAGCCAACAGTGTGAAGGAGCCAAGCGTTCAAGCTCTGGTGTTTGACCGACTGGGTTTGGAATCCCCATCACCGACGGGTGATTTCGTCAGTATATGATAGAGGCAATATTGGAGCGAAAGCTCCTCATAAAGCAGATGTGAGGTTTAGAGAACATGGCGTTAATGTCAAACTCTCAGAACAGTAGCAGTTACGGATTAAGGATGCAGTACAGATTAACCGGTGCTGGTAAGGTACAGCCACTCAACCCGTAAATACAGGGAAGCATCACGGACATCCTGCCAAGCAGGTGAGGGAAGGGCTGTAATGAGAAATGTGGAAGGGGTCAGATCAGGCAGGAGTGCGAATGCCAGTATAAGGGCTTAAAAATTAACACGCAAGCAATGACATAGACAAGCCGACGGATCGGTAAGGCAGGGTGGGAGTCAGGGTGGGAGACAGGCTGGAGAGTGGGCAGCCAGTCAGGAAGCTGAGGCATAACCCGGGAGACTAGAGGCGGGGAAGGAATCAGTGTTCTTGTTCTTTGTCTTCGAACAGCCCAGGTAGAGCCTGGTTAGACCTTGGGAGGCGGCCACGATGAGCCCTTTACAGAGACGGTCGCTGAAGGCGGACTCCCGGGGCAAGCCCAGACGCTGGTGGCCGCGCGCCACCTGGTGGCAGGAGTACGTGGGCTCTGCAGCGGAAACTGCAAAATCCGGGATTGTGCTCTGGGAAACTGAGGCAAGGAGCACGGGTGGGAGAGGCTGGGGTCTTTCAATTTGACCCTGTCTCTAGTCTAACCCCGTTTTATTGCTAGGAAAACTGAGGAGTAAGGAAGGAGAACAAGACCGAGGAAGGACGCTCTCAAACGAAGGGCTTCAAGACCCCAGGAGTAAACAGCCTGAGTTTCTTTAATAGCATCAATGGCTTGAAGCTTAGTTTGCCATTCTGTTCCGTTCCTTGGGCAGGGGGAAAATGAAAGAGGAGGAAGAGAAATTTCAGTCTTTCCCGCCCACCCGGAGGTAAAAAGGCTTTAAAGAGTACCCCGGAAAGCAGAGTTTTATAGATTCCATTTGCATACGAACGCGGTCACCTCGAGTTAAACTCCGGTCCTTTAATCTCGGGTCCAATTTGTCCCGAAGCCGCGGAGGAAGGCCCTCGTGAATACCTACAAACACCGCCCCCTCTGAGACCCGCCTACGGGGCTGGGCCTCTTTGCACGTGCTCACCCGGACGGACTCCCGGGGCAAGCCCAGACGCTGGTGGCCGCGCGCCACCTGGTGGCAGGAGTACGTGGGCTCTGCAGCGGAAACTGCAAAACCCGGGATTGTGCTCTGGGAAACTGAGGCAAGGAGCACGGGTGGGAGAGGCTGGGGTCTTTCAATTTGACCCTGTCTCTAGTCTAACCCCGTTTTATTGCTAGGAAAACTGAGGAGTAAGGAAAGAGAACAAGACCGAGGAAGGACGCTCTCAAACGAAGGGCTTCAAGACCCCAGGAGTAAACAGCCTGAGTTTCTTTAATAGCATCAATGGCTTGAAGCTTAGTTTGCCATTCTGTTCCGTTCCTTGGGCAGGGGGAAAATGAAAGAGGAGGAAGAGAAATTTCAGTCTTTCCCGCCCACCCGGAGGTAAAAAGGCTTTAAAGAGTACCCCGGAAAGCAGAGTTTTATAGATTCCATTTGCATACGAACGCGGTCACCTCGAGTTAAACTCCGGTCCTTTAATCTCGGGTCCAATTTGTCCCGAAGCCGCGGAGGAAGGCCCTCGTGAATACCTACAAACACCGCCCCCTCTGAGACCCGCCTACGGGGCTGGGCCTCTTTGCACGTGCTCACCCGGCTCCTCGGCGATCCGCCTCCTAGGAAAGACTCATTCTCGGGGTGGGGGGATCCGAGGCGTCATAGGGAAGGTTGGATACACGGATAAGTCATAATAAATAGAAGGTCCTAAAGTAACCTTTATTCAACTTGTACTGGAAGTCTTCATCAGGGTTCGTGATATTAACAGGCCTTGGCTTCCCCTTCTCAAGGCCGCTTTTCTCTCATCCCACCCCTTCAGTTGGTGGGGGTCCAGCGTGGCCGGCCTCGCCCGGCGGACTCCAATTCCCAGCGTGCCCAGCAGGGCAGTGCGTGGCAGCGGCGCGTGACGTCGGGGGTGGGAGCTGGCCAGTGCTGAGGGGGCGCGGCGCGGAGGGGCGCGGAGCCCGGCGGCTCGGGGCCCAGAGAGCGCCGCGGCCGGGAGCCCGCTGGCCCCTGACAGCCCCCTCCCCCTGGCGGACGACGACGGCGACGAGGGCGCCGGTCATGGCGGAGCAGCGAACCGAGCGCGGGCCCTGAGCTCCACCGCATGGAGCGGGACGAACGGCCGCCTAGCGGAGGGGGAGGCGGCGGGGGCTCGGCAGGGTTCCTGGAGCCGCCCGCCGCGCTCCCTCCGCCGCCGCGCAACGGTGGGTGAGGGGCGTGCAAAGTCTCGGCCCGGCGAGAACCGGGCCTCTGTCCCCTTACCCCGGGGAGTCCCCTCCTCTCAGCTGACTCTTTCTCTCTCTCTCTGGGAAGCCGCGGCGGCCCCGGGTTCCCTCAGCGCGGACCTTCACCCCGGTCCCCCTTCAGCGCCGATCCTCCTTCGCCGCCCTCCCCCCCGCCGGCGGACTCCCCTCCGCGCGGATCCCCCTCCTGCCCGGCTCCCTCCACCCCGACCTCCGTTTCCCCTTCCCCTCGGTCCCTTCAGCTCAGGCCTCCCCTCCCCCCGGCCCTGTCCCTCAGCGCGAAT
>SJYC01115698.1:0-11964 GCA_006408675.1 Madoqua kirkii | reverse complement strand
GAACAGCTACCCACTCCAGTATTCTGGCCTGAAGAATTCCATGAACTGTATAGTCCATGGGGTCGCAAAGAGTTGGTTGTGACTGAGTGACTCTCACACACACACTGCATCAGATACAGTGTTCTTTTTATCACAGTTAACTCCAGTTTGTATAATTTAGTTTTTCTCTCACAAGAAAGAAGAGGACACTTGAAGTCTTACACACTTTTTATCTGGTTTCCTCATCTCTTGCCTTTTAAAATTCATAAATGAATGATGAAATAATACACAGTTGGATTGTATTTTTTGTCAATGGTTTCTTGATCATTCGTTACTAAGATTGTTTGTTTCAGACTTAACCTCTTCCTATTTATTGAGGACTTAAATTTGTTATTAATAATTTACTGTATGGTGTAAACCAGCAGTTTTCAAAGTGTCATCCATGAACCACGGAAGAATGGGCCCTGAAACCTTTTCAGGAAGTTCTTGAATCAGAACTATATTTATAATAATGCTGGCGTTATTTGCCTTTTTTGCAATGTTGACATTTGGGCTCATGTTGAGAAACGATGGTGGGTAAATTATTGGCACCTTAGCAGAAATCAAAGCATCAAACTGTACTAGTAGTCATTGTATTCTTCAGTTCTAGTCACATGTATTTTTTTTAAGCTATTTTCACTTAAGAATGACCTGGATGAAGTAGTAAAAATGATTAATTTTATTAAATCTCTACCCTTAAGTACAGATGTTTTTGATATTCTGTTTGAGAAAATGGCAAATGCACAAAGCATTTCTTCTGCTTACCAAAATAGAATAATTGTTTTTAGGAAAAGTGCTTCTGCAATTATGTTGTGAGCTGAATTAGCTGCTTTTTTCATGGAACACAATTTTTACTTGAAAGAACAATTGACAGACCATATTCAGATTGGGCGTTTGGCAGACCATGTTTTGGAAAACGAACAGGGAGCCTGTTAGGCCAGGGAAAACTGACAGTGCTTCTTGATGGTGAATAAAATTTGAACTTTCAGGTGACAATTAGAATTTTGGAAACTTGTACTTGCCTCTTTGAGCTTGACAACTTCCCAATACTTAAAGCCTTTTGTGGTGAGCCCTAATGTTGACGTTACTGATAAATCTGACTTTTAAAAAATATAAGGAAGTGTTTCAACATTTTGAAGATCCATTTTGGTGAAGGAGCAGTTTCCAAATTAGCCAGTGTATGATGCTAAAAAATTCTGAATGGAGAAAAGATGGGTTCAAAGTGCTAAATAGACCAGTGGGTTTCAATGTAACAGAGTACACAAAGTTCACTGATACAGTTTTAGATTTCCCTTTGAACTGTCTTTTAAGAAACCACTACTTACTGAATTTTGGTATATTATCAAAGGAAAATACCTACAGTTATTTTCATTTGGAAATAGTTCTTCCATTTCCAATTAGAAATCTGTGTGAGACTAGATTTTCTGTGTATACTTCAACCAAAACAGTATATCACAGCATACTAAATGCAGAAGCATGTAGGAGAATCTTAACTGCCAGAATTAAACCAGATGTTAAAGATTAGTAAAAATATAAAACAGTGCTACTCTTCTCATCCATTTTGTTGTTTTGTTGGAAATTATAGTTACTTTTCATAAAATAGGTTATATTAACATATAACAGGTTTCTTGTTACTTTTGGATGAATTAACACATTTAAAAAGATTTCACACTGGTAAATATCACTAGATATAACCTGCATAAATATTAGCTCTTTGAGTCCTCAGTAATTTTTAGTTGTGTAAAAGGGGTCCTGTGACCACGCAGACCAAAGTAATGAGAGAACTTTTCTAAACAGACTGACTTAATGTGTAAGAAAATGGTGACTTTACCAGGTATTATTGTTAGCACTTGGTTACTGTGGGTTTTTCATTCCTTCTCTTTCTCTTAAAAAAAACAACAAACTCTGTAAAGAGGCTATAGAGGGGGAAAAAGTGAAAATGAGTTCATTTTAAGTTTTCTTTGCTTGAGACGAAATGAAGTATGTCATAGTTCACCTCACTGAGTTCTCTGATAAGCCTTTTGTTACTTGCCATGTGAAACCTGTTGCTTAACTGTTAATTATTTGTATTAGAAAATTTAGAACCTGTTTCCTCCCCAAGGGTGGATTTATAATTGTGGAAATAAATCTGACAATGCAAAAATACTTTATTACTTGATAAAAAGTCATTGCTATAAAAAATTAAATGTTTGTGAGATTAAACCCTCTATCTTCTCAAAATTTCCTTCAAGAATAGTTTGCTTCCTATGATAAACTATAATGGAAAAGAATATTAAAGAATGTATATATCTATATTTAATTGAATTGCTTAGCTGTGCAGCAGAAATTAACAACATTTTAAACCAACTATACTTCAATTAAAAAGAATCAAAGGACACAGTTACAAACATAAAAGAATAGTTTGCTTGTTTGCTTTCAGAAGATGCGTTTGGCTTTCACTGAGCCTTCTAAAGCTGTGATTTTGGCAATGTCAGTTTGTAGATTGGTTTTCCTTTAACCTAGTTTTCACTGAGGGAGGTTGTAATAAAGTCTGTATAGGAGAAGTATCTCCTCTGCTGATGTAAGAATACCCTTTCCTAGTGTGAGTTACATTTTAGTGTAAGTCAATTAGTGTGTTGTTAAAGAGTTAGGGATTTACTCCTTAGGGTAGTTGCTAGGTAGAACTCATTCTGGAGTGACTTTGCTGGCAAAAGAAATGTCACAGAACAATGTGAATAACAGTAAAGAGTTACTGGATCAGAATTTAAGATGAAAAGCTTGGTGGATGATGAAAGATCAGTGAGATATCTGGGCTACCTTCCTGAGAGCTCTGTAGTCATCTTGATGTTCTTGGAGTTCCGTGTAATGTACCTTTCTAAGCATTTTTGTGTTCTGTAGGGATTGCAGTTTAGTAATGAGAAAATGAAAGCCTTTCCTTTTTCATTTTAATGCTTGGATATTATTTCAAGTTTCAGATGAGCTAAATCATGTTAATTACTAAGCTTAATAACTGAGGCAGATTTGTAGTTTTTTTCCCTTCCATATTTTTGCTGTATTTTGAAATCTAACCTGTTAGGAGGCTTCTCTTTAACCTTAACAATCCTTCCTCCAAAATGCCTTTTTGCAGGATAATAAACCACCTGGGGGGAACCCCCCACTGATATCTGTTTAGAGGGCTTTGTTTTTTTGGAAGTGGCAGTGGTTTCAGTATGGGAGGAAGGATTTTGGTTAGATAATGTGAGAGGGAAAGAGCAGGGGACTCTGGAGTGTGGCAGTACAAAGATCACAGCTGTGTGACTTTGTCACTTGACTTCTCTGAACTTTCATGTTCTCATTGAATAATAACAGCAACTAGCATTTATATAGTTGCTATTATATAATGTTTAAGCATCTTACATACGTTAGCTCGCTCTGTTTTCATAACTGTGAGGTTGGTATTCGACTGTCACCTGCATTTTGCAGATGTGAAAACTGAAGCCCACAGAGATTAAACCCTAGTTTTTACAGTTAGTAACACCATTAATCATTTGTTTCCTAGGTTTAATCTCTCCTTCCACTCCCCTTCTCCCCATATACTATAATGTTTCTGAAACTGAGGGTAGTGTTGTTAGGACTCTTGATAAAGTCTGTAAGTGCCAAGCATAGTGTTTGCCTCAGAGCAGATACTTGTGAATCCCGGTGATTTATAATTGTTGAGGATTATACACAACTCAACTCCCTATAGAATAGAGTCACAGAGATCCACCGTTAGAGTTGCAAGTGATTTATTTCTCTTTCATGTTGGCTCTAATAAATAAGCCAACCAGAAAACAGTTTTGATAGAATCAGAGACTGTCTTTGAGTGCCAAGGAAAGAGGGGATTTCACGCTATTCAGGGCAGTGATATCATATCTTGAATCTGTAGCCTCAGCACTAAAAACACAAGTAATTGGTGTTTCATGAATGAATGGATAAATGAAAGAATAATCAGGTCAGGAATTTTGAGTCTTTTCCTATGTCAGAGTCCTTTAAGTCTGAGTTCTTTGCAGGTAGTCGAGAAAGTCTACAAAATACAAGGGAAGAGAATATGCTTTTCAGTCACTTGAGAGAATTGGGTCCATATATAACTCAAGCTCAGTGCTGAAGTTAAATCCAAGGTTTGAAAAGCCCTCCTGGAACCGGAATATAGTACATTTCTGTTCGGAAATACAGCACTCCTTATAACTAAAATGACCAGATACACCAGATTAAGATGAGTTGGTCAATGAATCCCTGGTTGTTGGCTTGAGTATTTTGGGGAATGCCATTTAGGAAAAGGTAGCCTTTGTTTCCTGTACATTTTTTAAAAATTTCTGCCACACAAAAGCTGGCTATGTGAAAATAAGGAAGACCAATCCAAGATTGATGGGACCTTTTGAAAGTGGAAATAGAGGAACCGGTTGTCCAAAGCTTGTAAAATATAGAAAGTGATTTTCTAACAAGGAGACAGTGAGAACAATGTGACAGTAGGGGTTCATAAATCGTAGTAGTAATGTGGTGTTAAGCAGGGAAGGACTGGAGAGAGAGGAGAGTAGCTGCATTATTTGAGGAGGTATGAGGCTCAGGAAATAGTTGCTGGGCCTAGGTTTTGCCCAGGTTCTGATTCTAGCACTCTTAAATAAATGCGTGTTTCTAGGGTCTACCTATGAAATGAAGGCGCTAAATTAGGTCATCCCTGAAGGAATTTTCCAGCTTTATGATGAAATGAGTTGGGTAAAACAGGAAGTTGCAATTTAGGAAAATCCTGCCTAAAGCAAAAAGCTATGGTACTCAGAGCACAGATTGATTGGGATGATTTTGACTTTAGATACTGTTCAGTCATCCCTCAAGGAATATTTACATTTAATGCTTATCATACTTTGTCTCCTTATTAGAACACCTAGCTGCTTTAAATTAAGGTCTGTGGAATCACATAATCTACATGTAAATTCAGTTCTCTGGGTCTATATTATAGAAATGTTTGCAGTTAAAGTTATGTTATGATAATTTGTCATGTAAACTCAAGACTCATTGTTCTTTTCTAACGTGATCACAATTCTTATACTTCCTCCCCCACAACCATGCCACACTTTTCTATTGTAAGGACAATTTCATTCACTTAGTCAAACCCATAGTTAATTTCAGAGTTTTCCCTTATTCCTTGTAAAGGAATTTTTATCTGTAGTATTCCTTCAGCACTGAGAAGAGTCCTATCCTCTTAAGATTTAAATGCCCTGAGTTTGAGAACTTGGATTCATTAAGGAAAATTGCAAACCCTCCTTAAATGCTGTTGGTCAGTAAAAAGGGAACCCAGCAGGAAAGGGGCGGCAATGCATGGGGGAGGGGTGGAGGGGGGTTAGCAAGGGAGCTGCGGTTGAAATATTCATCAATCATTTTACTGGCACCAGGAAACCAATCAGCCTTTTAGAGGAGAGAACTTAATCAATCACCTAAAATGGGAAATTACAATTGCTTTCCCGCAAAAAAAAAATTCTCCTACTTGCTGACAGTTTAAATCTGAAAGATAGTTGGGTTGACTGGAATTCAGAGCTAACTGCTGGCGAGCAGCTCAGTTACTGAAAGTACTACTGTGATGAAAAAAAATGTATTTAACATTTGAAGATAAAATGTGCTATCTGCCATGAGTCTTTTAAAATATTTCAAGTAAAGTACATTTAATGTAGTATGTCCATTAATATTAACAATTGCTGAGCATTTATGGGTAATATGAAGTGTGTGAAATACTGTAAATTTATTTTCCAAAGCTAGTTTTCAGAGCATAGATGGGCTCTTGGCTGAAGAATACCCAGTGTTTCCAATGCCTTGTTTAGAAAGCAAGTTTAGAGTGTTGTCTTAGGGACACTTCCTGGGGGACACAGTTGGAAGTGCTTGCATATCAATAAAAGCAGGAGGGATTTAGCTGTATCTTGTATTTAGATTTAAATGGTATAATCTCTGAAATCTGGACTTGAATTGCCTGTGGCCCTTAGGTTTGAGCTACTTAGGAATCTAATGATTTTAAAATTAGAAATGTGTCATCACTGTAGAAAATATGGAAGCTGAAGGAAAAATTACCTATAATTTTGCTTCCAGGTGACTTATTAGCATTTTATTATGTTTTCTTCTAGACTTTCCTCAGATCCTAGTTTTTTTGCTTATTGTTGTGATCTTACAGTATATACCATTGTTTTATGCCTTTTGTTTGATTTTACTCTTTTCCTCATGTCGTAAGCTTTACTGATTCAACATTAACTCATTTGAAACTTTTAATAGCCATATGGTATCTCATTGTTTTTCATTGTTGAACATTAAGATAGTTTATAGTTTCTCATTGTTTTAACAGTACCCCTAAACTATCTTGTGCTTTCTTTTGGCTTATTTTGTGGGGGCCCAGATTTTTAGAAGTATGTGTCTACCTCAATGTACCATCACCAACAACCAGTTTAATTTACACTAATACATCTTGTATATTAACATCTAGGGCTTATTACTAGTTTTTAATAAATGCCTGACGCTTGAGATAGAATTGAGACACAGGTAGGCTGTTTGCTCTAGTTTCATGTTATGGAGGGGTATGTGGAATCATTCCCAGTGCCTTTTGTTTTCTGAATCTTGTAGATTTCTGGCATTAGTACACCCCCCCTCCCCACCCCAGCCCCCCGGAAGCATGCGCATTGTCTTCTGCTGCCTACCCCAGTATCTCCAGCCTAGTCAGAGCAGTGCTTATGGACCCTTCTGAGACTGGCTTCTTTCTCTTATAGATTATGGGTGAGTGGGTCACAAAGACACTCTGGAGCCTTCTCTGGTTGCCTCTCAAATCTTAGGAGGATGGATTAGGGTGTGTGTATGTGTGTTTGTATGTCTATGTATGTGTCTGTATGTCTCTCTTCAAATACAACTGTATCAGTTGCCTCAAAGTCTTAAATATGTCCTGAAACTTACAACTGATTTTGATTGGAAATTAAGTACAGGGAGAGAGAAGTTAAATTTACATTCCTTTAGATATCTGCATACTTTGCATGGTTTCCTTCCTCAGTGGCTGAAAAACTGGTCCTGCACAGGGTTTGATAGTGAAAACCTAAATAAATTTTATGCTAATTTGAAGGACATTCATAATTTTTAGCAGAGCTAGTTTCAGAATGGAAATAGAAATATTTTTGGAGTATGGCTATCTACAAGTTTTGAATTAAATTATAAATCATATTGCTGAAATGACCTCAGAGTCTTGTGGTAATTTAAAAAGTTCGTTGATTGAGAGTAAACACAAATATTTGAAGATTATTTGCTCTGCTTCTTTGTGTTCACCACTGGTGGTAAGAGAATTTGCTATTTGCCAAGATAGTTTTTATAAGGCTCTTTAATAAGAAATGAATAAGCCAGCTGCTTTTTCCTTCAACTATACCAATTGCAGAGCTCCTCAAATCCTGGTTAGTAATTAAGAGCCTAGAGATGACCTTGAATCTAACTGAACTACAAAAGCTGTCTTGAGTTAAATTTATAGTCTTTGTTGATTTTAAAAGAGGTTGGAAAAAATCATATTCTGTTTGCTGAAACATTAAGGGTAGCCTTGGGTGTACATTGAAGATCAGAAATAATTAATAAGAGGCACTTTTAGGTACAGAAGAGAAACCTGGAATGGACAAAAAAATTAGATCTGTCATTTCTTCATTGAGCATTCAAAATATGTATTTGAGGAGGTTTAAAGTAGGGTGACATTTTTCAAAGTGTCAGTGTGCAGTATTCAGATTTGCTGTAAAGATCTCTTTCTCCATTTTAACACAGAAGTTTTTGAACCCAGCTGGGAAATCAGAATAAACGTTTAATGCTATTTAAAAATAACAGCTTATTAATTCATGCTTAAAATATTTTACAGTAGTGGTAGCTTTGTTAATAAAAGTTCCTATTTATACTCAGGCAAAACTTCCCTGGTGGCTCCTGGGTTTGATCCCTGGGTTGGAAAGATCCCCTGGAGAAGGAAATGGCAATCCACTCCAGTACTATTGCCTGGAAAATCCCATGGACAGAGGAGCCTGGTAGGGCTACAGTCCATGGGGTCCCAAAGAGTCGGACATGACTGAGCGACTTCACGTTACATCAAAAGTGCTTTATGTTTGGGCTGTGTCATAAGATGTATGAGTAGAGAATTTGTCTGCTTACCAAAAAGGGCAGAATATGGTTTCAGTTGTTTAGAGAGCCTTGAGCTACTATCTTATTAATAGAAGGAAAGTTAAAAATGTAAGAAAAGTCAGATTTTATGCATCAATAGATGAGATAGGACATTCTCTTAGCATCATAAATGTGATAAATCCCTGAAGAGCCCAGCAGTAAGACAAATAGTTTGAGTAAGCACTAATGTCTTATATAGATCATGTAGGCTTTAGGGTTATTTTAGTTTTTAGGTTTATTTAATAAGATTAGCTTACACTTTGATTGAAATAATTGATCATAAAATTATATACCTTTGTGTGTGTGTGTGTCACACACATCAGGGATTGTCAGTGTGGGATCATTAAAGATGGTAGTGGGGGTTCTCAGGAAGTTTTAGTTGTGCAAAATTTGATCTGAAATCATGATTGTCCAGCCTAAATAAAGTAATAATGTCTCTAAAATCTTGACTTTTGCCTTGAAAATGTTCCTATTTAGTCTGGGAGCTGTGCCACTCGGCCTCTGAATAGCAGGTACAAATTTTTTCAGGAGGGTAGAATAAATAGTCGTTGTAGTATGGTAGACAAACTGCATTTGTGTGCGTGGCAATTTAAAATTATTCAGCAAATAGTGATAACTGCGTGTGTTAGCTTTAGTTGGACCTGGGTTTAAAACCTCTCTCTCCTGGAGAGTAGTGGTTGGATGTAGCTAATAGTAGTAGCTGAAAGGATGTAGAATCACCACACAGAATTTCTTACTGAAGAATGAATTAATGCAGTGTGTGAAGAACCTGGAGTGTAACTGCGTTACTGTAGAAAGATTATTTAACATTTCTCAATTTCCTTTTCTAGAAGTAAGGGCTTCCCTGGTGACTCAGCAATAACAAATCTACCTGTCAGTGCAGGAGACGTGGGTTTGATCTTGGGTTGGTAAGATCCCCTGGGAAAGGAAATGGCAACCAACTCCAGTGTTCTTGCCTAGGAAATCCTATGGACAGAGGAGCCTGGCAGGCTACAGTCCATGGAGTTGCAAGGAGTTGGAAATGACTTAGCAACTAAAGTAAGGTTAATAGACCTACTTCATAGATAAGCAAGCCAGTTCACCAAAATGCAGCTCACTGAAACTAGTTTGCAAATATCCAATTTACCCAGTATTCAGTTCAACAGAAATCAATTTGCTGAATCTAATTTGTAGAAATTGTTGCCAATTTTCTTCTAAATTGCTACCTTATCATTTTTTTACTCCTTTATTCTCTCTTTTCCTGTACCTTATCTCTTCCCCTATTACCTGCAGACCAAACCAGACCATATCTTTTCACCAGCAGAGGTCCCCTCTCTGCCCTAACTTTTTGCAGCTGCAACAGCAGCTTCAATTTGTCTAAATTGAACATTCTTGAAAATGCTGCTATCCTGTCTGTCTTAATTTGGCAGAAATCTTTAAAAGCTAATTAAACTCTCCCATCAGTATTTGTTTTTATAAATTGTCTTCATAGTTAAAATAAATTTTTAGTAAATTTAGAGAATTGACTATTTGGAGTTTTGCCTATTTGGTGAATAGACTTGAAACTACCGTACCTCAGGTATATTTGGAGAAATTAGGCGATATCACGTAAAGTGCTTATTACCAGACAATTGTTGGATTAAAGTCAGTATTCAGTGTTCTATTTCTTGAAGTACTCTTACTCAGGAAACTGGGAACCATCTCCCTATACTCTCTCTCAAGGAGTTTCTCACTTGGGCTATCTAGTTGGACAATATCTAATGCTGAAGTATCAAGGCTGATTTATAGACCACCCTGTGACTTCCCCCTCATTATAGTATTGTTAAAATTGCCCAAATGAAGTACCTTTTTTTTAAAAGCTTGGCTAACTGTTACAAAATGGCCCTGCCTTCCCTGGTACCTTTTGGGGTTAGACTTCTCAGTGAATTTAGATATGTACCGCTTTTCTGAAGCGTTTACTTCCAGACATTTGTAACTAGAATTATGAGCTTTAGGAGAGTAAAATGCAGCTTTATCAGGGTAAGAAGCAAGGCCAAGTCCCTGGAGGTTCTTGGTGGGAAGTGTCACAACCAGAGCAAATGCTCCTGTCTCTAATACACAGGAAGCCTGGCTGCACCACCCCCTCACTCAGAGCCTTCTGAAGGTCTCTTAAAAGGGCTTTCTGGTAAAATCTTTAAGAAGAGGTTGTTAAATGTTCAATGTGTGCCAGGTTCTTGCTAAACTATCCAAAGTAATCCTTTCCACAACTTTTCTTTTGGTAGGTGGTGATATTCCCATATTACGTACGAGTTAACTGAAGCTTGAAGTTGAAAATCACTTACCATGGCTTATGCCACTATTCCACTAAATCAGTATTTCCAAACTTGTTTTTTCTGTATCACTATTGTGATCTTTGTCATTTCGTAATATTTATGTATTTAATATATTAAATATTGAATTGTTAAAACTTTGCAACCAGAAATTTATTTTAAAAGGATATTTTGTTATTATCCTATATGAAAAATTATATGCTGTAGAGAAGGAAACAGTAAAAATAAATTTAATGAAAAAATACTGTGTTAAATTCTAGTTAAGATGTTGCCTGCTCAAGTCTGTATGATTAGGCCTTCTAGTTACAAAGAGAAGATCCCCTGGAGAAGGAAATGGCAACCCACTCCAGTACTCTTGCCTAGAGAATCCCATGGAGGGAGAAGTCCATGGGGTCCCAAAAAGTTGGACACGACTGAGCAACTTCACTTTCACTTTCAGAGGGGTAATAGAGAAACTAGTATCAAACTGAGATTTTTCTTCTGATATAATTAGAAGGGTTGAAAGTGAAGTGAAAAGGTAACAGCTTTGAGATGTTTTAAAGTGCTTTCCCTTGGTTCACTTCAAATCTTCCAGTGATCTCCTCGCCAAGGTGTTCTCATTTTCTGTATGAATAAACCGAGAGGAGAAAGTGTGTTCAACATCGTACCACTGGTTCCACAGACCTTACTGTCCAAGCCACCCTGCTTCTCCTGGATTTTCCTTCTGTCGCCTCCCTTCTCACCCTTCATCTTGCCTCCTCCTCTCCATGCTTTTCTTTTCTCCCCCATCGTCTAGGAGAATTCAGCTGACTCCAAGGTAGTTTGAGAAGGAGATTCTTTGATGCATATTTCTGATGTCTTTTTGTTTAACAATTGTTGAGATAGAATTTCCTCGTATGAAACTCAAGTCTTTCTACAAACATTGCATTTCTTGGTTCTTACTGTAATTCCAGAAGGTATAAAATATTCAGTTATTTTGTAGGTATTTGTACTCCTACATAAAGTATTTATGAAATAACTATATAACTAAATAGCTATAATGACATCACAGACCTCCCTTAGACTCCTAATTATGTTAGGAATTAGGAGCTAGGAATATTGGAAAAGTAAGTTTGGAAAAAACTGCCAGCAATTTTTGATGTCATCTCAAGTACAATAAAATGTATTTTCTTTGATTTTGTAGTCTTTCTTGGTTTTGTAATTTACATTTAATTAACATTTTCTTGCATTCTGTTCCAGTGGAGACAGTGTGTGCGTGCTCAGTTTCTCAGTCGTGTCCAACTCTTTGTGATCCCGTGGACGATAGCCTGCCATTTAGGACATGGCCTTGCAAACAGGGAGGCAATGCTGGCCCTGAGCATGTGACCCCGAAGTAGATCTCTGTGTGGAACGGGAGGAAATTTTAATACTTAATGCCTTTTAGGAAATAAAGCAAAATAGCATTAGGGTAATTAATACCACGTGGAGCAGGATTAAAAATTGAATAATGTAAACTGGAAACAGTAAGACTCTGACAAGGGAGTGGCTGTAACAGCCA
>SJYC01115697.1:0-19473 GCA_006408675.1 Madoqua kirkii | reverse complement strand
AAGATGTTGCCTGCTCAAGTCTGTATGATTAGGCCTTCTAGTTACAAAGAGAAGATCCCCTGGAGAAGGAAATGGCAACCCACTCCAGTACTCTTGCCTAGAGAATCCCATGGAGGGAGAAGTCCATGGGGTCCCAAAAAGTTGGACACGACTGAGCAACTTCACTTTCACTTTCAGAGGGGTAATAGAGAAACTAGTATCAAACTGAGATTTTTCTTCTGATATAATTAGAAGGGTTGAAAGTGAAGTGAAAAGGTAACAGCTTTGAGATGTTTTAAAGTGCTTTCCCTTGGTTCACTTCAAATCTTCCAGTGATCTCCTCGCCAAGGTGTTCTCATTTTCTGTATGAATAAACCGAGAGGAGAAAGTGTGTTCAACATCGTACCACTGGTTCCACAGACCTTACTGTCCAAGCCACCCTGCTTCTCCTGGATTTTCCTTCTGTCGCCTCCCTTCTCACCCTTCATCTTGCCTCCTCCTCTCCATGCTTTTCTTTTCTCCCCCATCGTCTAGGAGAATTCAGCTGACTCCAAGGTAGTTTGAGAAGGAGATCTTTGATGCATATTTCTGATGTCTTTTTGTTTAACAATTGTTGAGATAGAATTTCCTCGTATGAAACTCAAGTCTTTCTACAAACATTGCATTTCTTGGTTCTTACTGTAATTCCAGAAGGTATAAAATATTCAGTTATTTTGTAGGTATTTGTACTCCTACATAAAGTATTTATGAAATAACTATATAACTAAATAGCTATAATGACATCACAGACCTCCCTTAGACTCCTAATTATGTTAGGAATTAGGAGCTAGGAATATTGGAAAAGTAAGTTTGGAAAAAACTGCCAGCAATTTTTGATGTCATCTCAAGTACAATAAAATGTATTTTCTTTGATTTTGTAGTCTTTCTTGGTTTTGTAATTTACATTTAATTAACATTTTCTTGCATTCTGTTCCAGTGGAGACAGTGTGTGCGTGCTCAGTTTCTCAGTCGTGTCCAACTCTTTGTGATCCCGTGGACGATAGCCTGCCATTTAGGACATGGCCTTGCAAACAGGGAGGCAATGCTGGCCCTGAGCATGTGACCCCGAAGTAGATCTCTGTGTGGAACGGGAGGAAATTTTAATACTTAATGCCTTTTAGGAAATAAAGCAAAATAGCATTAGGGTAATTAATACCACGTGGAGCAGGATTAAAAATTGAATAATGTAAACTGGAAACAGTAAGACTCTGACAAGGGAGTGGCTGTAACAGCCAGTATGTCAGCACAGCTTCAGTTCCCAGGCCAGCTTGCATTTCAGTCTGCCTCGACCTTACGAGTACACTCCTCATCTTGACATCGCTAGTTAATATTCTAAAAACTATGGTTAGTTCAGCTTATTCAGGGCTTCCCTAGTGGCTTAGCTGGTAAAGAATCCGCCTGCAGTGTGGAAGACCTGGGTTCGATCCCTAGGTTGGGAAGATCCCCTGGGGAAGGGAACGGCTGCCCACTCCAGTATTCTGGCCTGGAGAATTCTATGGACCATAAAGTCCATGGGGTCTCAAAGAGTCGGACATGACTGAGAGACTTTCAGTTTGCTTACTCAGGAATGTGAAGCGTATCCAGAAACAGGATTGCTAAAGTCAAGTCAGATAAGTGTTGTACGTCAGTCTCCTACATACCAACCTTCAAGTTGTGAACTTTCAAAGATTGGAACATGTTTCTACCCAGACATCACTGCATCTTTTCTCAAGAGAGTAGATAGAACTGAATCCAGCAAGAAACCCGAACCTTTGCCATCAGCGTCAGGTGTGGGCGCAATGGCAGCTGGCCCTTGGTCTCCTGCTGCTGCTGATCCTTCCACTCTACTGTCTCCCATCTCCTCTCCCTGATCCAGTCAGTAGTAACTCTTGCCTGTTTACTTGATGCCATCCCCTGTATGCCAGCTGTTGTACTGTACTCTGTACTTTTCAAGATACTGTACTGTAAGATTTAAAATGTTTTTTCAGTTTTTGTGTCTGTTTTTAATGTAGTGTGCGAAAAGCATTACAAACCTATTACAGTACTATACAGATGATGATGCTGTTAGTTGGGTACCTAGGCTAACTTTGTTGGACTTCTGAACAAATTGGACTTATGAATGTGCTCTCAGAATGGAGCTCATTCATGTGTAGATGCTAATTGTATACCAAGTAATGGTTTCCCGCTCTGGAAGCCTGACATTTTTTGTATTTCACTGAGTTTTGGGATACATATGGGAAGTAAGAATGCTGCATTGTGTTTCTGCTAGTGCTAATGCGTGCTAATGCTGGAAGGGGAACTTTAAGCTTGACAGACCTTAAAACAGGTATCAAAAATTAAAAGGAAGCATGTCTTATACAAGTAGAGTATGATTTTAGTGGGGCAGGGTAGACTAGTATCTGTGACTCTTAAACATGCCTCAATCATTTATTTCATTGGTCTGGGGATTCGAGGTCACGAGATCTGAATGGTTGACCCAGAGGTCAATGATGTAGCTTCATCAAGAAGCCAACATCTTAATAATAACACTGAGTGATGACTTAATAAAAGGTCCTATTCTCTGTGTGTGTGCACAGAGTGTAGCAACAAACCTAGAGTTCTGAAAAGTGGTTTTTAGTTTTTAATTAAGTCTGTTTCACAAGTATACTTAAATTTGTAGCTTGGAGGGTAAAAATCAGAATAACTTTACCACATATGATGAAAGTGAAAGTGTTAGTTGCTCACTCATGTCTGACGCTTTGCAGCCCCATGGTCTGTAGCCTGCCGGGCTCCTCTGTCCATGGAATTCTCCAGGCAGAAATACTGGAGTGGGTAGCCATTCCCTTCCCATGGGATCTTCCTGACCCAGGGATTGAACAATGCAGTCTGCATTGCAGGCAGATTCTTTATCATCTGAGCTACCAGGGGAGCCTCAAGTGATACGATTATTAATGATGTTAATAATGGCTAAACCTGTTTTCTCATCTTAGAAGATGGCAGGTGAAAAAGACCAGAAGCAAGATAGTAAGGAGAAAAAGCCCAGAAGCCAAGCAGTTTGATGCTGGTGGCAGAGTTAAAAAGGTTAAGAAGGGGAACCCCACTGCAGCTGAAATACTATCATGGTCAGAGGAATTGGCAGATATTCCTAATCAGCGATGTAGTCCAGAAAGGCCTTTCACAAGATGAAGTATTCAACAGCTAAACGCAAGGTTGAAAAGGAAAAGAAGGTGATGGTTTTTGCTACCATCACAAAATCAGGTGGTGGTGACAAGAATGGTGGGTGATACGTGAGTGGTTAAATTTCCCAAAATGCCTAGGTATTATCCTACTGAAGGTGTGCCTGGAAAGCTATTATGTCATGGCAAAAAAAAAAACAAAACCCTTGTAAGTTTTTTCTCAGACATGAGAAAACTGCGTGTGCACTAGCATTGCTTCTGGGATGATTCTGATCTTCCTCACTGTGCACCACAGAGGCTGGAGGGTCATTTTCCTGAAGCTTGCTGCTTGTGACTGAGCTCTGTCCCTCACAACAGAAATTTGTCATTGTCATCTCCACCGAAATTGAAGGATGTGAAAAATCCCAGAACATCTCACTGATGCTTACTTGAAGAAGACGAAGCTATGTAAGCTCAGCTATCAAGAGGCAAGTCCTTCAAAGGGACACAGAGAAATACAAAATTACAGAGCAGCAGCAGTGCAAGGTTGATCAGAAAGCTGTGGACTCATAAATTCTGGAAGAATCATAGCTTTTCCTCAGCTCCAGGGCTGTCTCCACTCTGTGTATGCTATTACAGTTGGAATTTATCCTCACAGAATGTTGTTCTAAACTTTTTAAAAAGAACCTACTTAAAATAATTCATTAAAAAAATTGGCTAACCTTTTTTGAACATACTCTATGCACCAGGTACTCTTGAATGCTTTAAATTTTTAAAATTTCATTTAATTCAGCAGCCTTATGACATGTTTGTATTATTGGTGCCATTTTAATTCTTTTTAAATATTATTGCTCTTAATTTTTTTTTTTTTTACATTTGTTTGGCTGCACTGGGTCTTAGTTGTGGCATATGAGATCTTTAGTTGCAGAATTTGAACTCTTAATTGCTGCCTGTGGAATTTAGTTCCCTGACCAGGGATTGAGCCTCGGTCCCCTGCATTGAGAACGTTGAGTCTTAGCCTCTGGACCACCAGGGAAGTCCCATTGTTGCCATTTTTAGATTAGGAAAATGCCGAAACTGTTAGGGCCATTATTATTGTTTAAATCACAGAGAGACAGTACAGGTGTTACTTACTTTACACAGTTTCTCCCTTCTTCAAAATGGGAGCTAGAGTGGGATGGAAGAGATTAGGGATGATTTACAAAGTTTCTTCTAGTTTAAAAAAAAAAATCTAAGAAACTTGTCAACCTCTTAAAGATTCCTCAAGTATTAACATTATATCTTCTGTACCCCCTAGTATGCACAACCACCAACTTTGATAAATTCATATTTTATAGCTGAAGAAAATGCTAAGAAGTTTGGCCAGACTTTTCTCTGGGTCACTCTTTGTGACCCCGTTAACTGCAGCATGCCAGGCCTCCCTGTCCTGCCCTATCTCCCGTTCACCTGAGTTCAAATTCATGTCCATTGAGTCAGTGATGCTATCTAACCATCTCATCCTCTGCCACCCTCTTCTCCTTGGCCTCCATGGCCTTGCATGCCGTGCTTATTCTTGTAATCCCTCTCCCTGCTGGTAACCACTAGTTTGTTCTCTGTGAGTCTGCTTCTTTGTTTTACTCCTTGTTGAAAATGGGGATCCAGCTAACAGGCATATGACAAGATGTTCAACATTTGCTAATGATCAGGTAAATAGAAATCAGAACCACAATGAGGTATATCATTCACACCTATCATAAGGACTTTTATCAAAAAGAATACAAATAACAAATGTTGATGAGGATGTAGAGAAAAGGGAACCCTGATACACTGCTGGTGGGAATGTAACCTGTGTAGCCACTGTGGAAAGCAGTGTGAAAGTTTCTCAAAACACTAAAAATGGAACTACCATATGACCCAGCAGTAGAAAGTGTATATCCAAACAGAAAAAAACCAAAACACTAGTTCAAAAGGATACATGCACCTCAGTGTTCATAACATTATGCTCTATTGCAGTTGTCATGATATGGAAGTGACATTGTCTGTCAGCAGACACATGGATAAAGAAGATGTGGTATGTAAATACAATGAAATACTACTCAGAAGAAAGAATGAAATTTTGCTGTTAGCAGCAGCAGGGATGGACTTTGAGTGTATTATGCTGATTGAATTAAGTCAGGTAGAGAAGGACAAAGTGTTATATGTGGGGTCTAAAAAATAGAAGAAATTAATGAGTAAAACAAAGAAGCAGACTCACAGAGAACAAACTAGTGGTTACCAGTAGGGAGAGGGATTACAAGAGTCTAGGGGTAGCCTACTTTGTATCCCTTATTAGCATCGTGTCCTATATTGAAAACGCTGGGTAAATGTTTGTTGAACTTAATTTTAGATCATAGGAAACTTTAGCGGAAGCAGCAGGAGTTTTTCACCCTTAATCCTGTTTGTGGGATGTCTTTTACATTTATGTGGTAAAATAAACATATGTTGTTTGTTGTTCTTATATCTTGACTCCAATTTGAATAATTAAAAAAATTTTCTTTTAGGGTTATTTTGTAGATATGACTAACCAGCAACTAGCTTTGCTTCAGATTTGAAAGATTCTGGGGTGAAAGGTTAAAGATGTTGTATTTCTTTGTTGCCACACAATGGATTTCTGAAACAGACATAAGAGATGGTACTGAGCTTTAGCATTAATGATTAACTAGTATGACAGAAAGATTTGTGCCCAGAATTATGTTTCTAATAAGTAATTTAAAAGTTCTTTAGAGAATGTCTGGGAGATTTTTTTTCCCTTCAGTTGAACTGGTCAGTTTTAGAGAGCTAATAACACAAATCATTTTGTTCTTAGGATTTTTTTTTTTTGAAGTATAGTTGAGTTATAAAGTTGTATTGATTACTGTTTTACAGCAGACTTATTCAGTTATATGTATATATACATTCTTCTAAAAAATATTTTCCATTGTTCTTAGGGTTTTTTAAAGTGTAAGTTTCCATTTATAAAAGCAATATATTTTCAATCAAAAAAGTAGAAGGAGGAAAAAATCACCCTTAACAGATGGTTCTGAAATGACCTTGGAAGCTCTGTGTCCATGGTCAAACAAACTCCTTGGTCTGTGAGACTGTTCTTCAGTTGAAATGACAATGAACAACAAAAAATCTCCTTCACTTTCCCTACTCCTTCTGGGAATAACATATTTTTTCAAGAGAAGCTAGTTTTTGTCTAATTATTTAATTCATTCATTCACGTAAGGTTTTATACTTTCGTTTGTTGATCTGATTAGTGAAGTTACTGTAGCTGCTTCTGATGTGGACCTTTTGGATTATTCAAGGAGGTTTATAAATGAACTCATCTACCATATGGTATTTTTTTCTTGGACTCTGGGGCCCTGCTTTTGTGGGAATGTCAGGGTTTGTTTTTTGAAATAACGTCAAGTTTCCATCTGTCTGGCTGTTGAAAGCATATACCTTGCAAAGGTGGTGTTTTATTAGCCAAATTGCTCTGAATAGAAGTTCTCTTGTTTTGGCTTGTGGCTCTTTCCGTGGAACAAACTACAATTATTTCTTTAAACTTACAAGATGGAGATAATAGGAACTCCTTTCAGGTAAAATTCATGTGAAGAATCAAGCCAGTGCCAGGCATATAGTAAAAATTCAATAAAATGACAGCTGACAGATTATTCCTCCGTCCATGGGATTTTCCAGACAAGAGTGAGTCCTGGAGTGGGGTGCCATTGCCTTCTCTGTTTGCTACTCCAGACATCCCGGAATTGTAAATGAAAAATGTTAGAGGCTCACAGTACATGCAGTTTCCTGAGCAATGCCTGTACTATATTTCCATCGAAACACTAATGACCTCTGATTCAACAAACCGAATTGCCTTCCTAAACTGTTTTCACCTTCTGATTCTCTTACCGCAGCCTTGAAGCTCTGTACTGCTTTAAAAAAAAAATCTTAAAATTGAAATGTCATAATCTTGGGCTGGCTTTTCTACCTTCAATTTGGTTCAAGGCTACAGTTACAAAGCTAGAAGCCTGAAAAACTGTATAAAAGGTGATGTAGGTTGATCAGATGGAATTTATTGTTTCCATAGAAATGTAGACACTTCTTTTAAGCAGCATTTAAGCTGAGCAAATACATGGGCACAATGGATTATATAATTGAGAATCCTTGGTTTCTCTCCCTACTCTTTTTCTCTACCCCTAAGATTTCATGTTAAGAAAATGACATTAGGGAGAAGGCTTTGTTTTTTGTTGCAGTTTTTAAAATATGACCTTGACGTTTGTAGGTGGAAAAGGGAAATACAGCTTGAAGCTCAGCCGGCCGGATTTTGCTGTGCAGACTTGTGGTGTTATGTCTTTGTATTCAAAAGCGTTTTCTGTTATTCCTGAAGTATAGTTTATCAGGTTGCCTGTGAGAAACAAAAGCTAACGGTCCAAGTGGCATCCCACTGACTAAGGGAAAGAGGTAGATGTGAATTTAATGCTCAGCCAATCCAAAGAAAAGTGTTTCTGTATTTGCTTGGGTTTTGTGCTGAATTTGCAGGCTGCAAGACTGGCTGTAAGGCAGGCCATGGTCTGGCTAGCTAATGTTTGTTAACAGAAAGCTACATTTATTCTTTTTCAGCCTCTATCCAAGCCACCTTTTGTACCAACAGGAGCTGAGGAGATGGAGTTGGGGGGGACTCTGAAAAATGGGGAGAATTTCTAGAATTTCAGGGGCTGTGGATGGTTTGCCCTGTGTATCTTGACTACCCCCTCAGAGTGCTTCCCTCTTCTCCTTTTAAGCCTTACACTTTTAATTACTTGGTTAAAATATTAGAACCATTATATTGAAGTTAGAGTTCTGCTGGTATTGGGGCTTCCCTTGTGGCTCAGCTGGTGAAGAATCCACTTGCAGTGCGAGAGACCTGGGTTTGATCCTCAGGTTGGGAAGATCCCCTGGAGAAGGGAAAGGCTATTCTGGCCTGGAGAATTCCATAGACTGTATAGTATAGTCCATGGGGTCACAAAGAGTCGGACACAATTAGAGACTTTCACTTTTACTTTCTGCTGGTGTTGACAAACTTCATAGGTATATCCATGTATTTCCTTTCCTTAGTGACTCTGTTACCTATAGAATAAAATCCTAAAACTCGCCATGTGTGACAATAAAGTTCTTTATGATATGGCCCTGGCTGGGGCTCCAGTAAAATCACATTACCAGGTAACATTATTCCTTTTCTGTTCATTCCTCGTACATGTGGCTTCCTCTCCATATGTTTCTCAAATAGCCCTGTTTATCTGGTGAATGCTTATCTCTTCCACATGCCCCTGGCCCCATGGTTGCTGCTCTATTCTCGCTAATATTGATTACAACTACTAAGCACTTTCCACTGACCTAAGTGTATCATTTCATTGAACCTCACAATAGCCTACAGATGAGGAAATTGGTTTAGAGAGGTGAAGTCACTTCCTCAGTTAACAGTAGTAAGTGATGGTTCCAGGACTCATACCTATTCTTATGTCAAAATATATGCTCTTACCACTGCTTCTGTTTCATCAGGTCCATCTGTCCCAATCTGTCTGTTCATTATTCTCTCCCTACTATTAATTTTTAAAAATATTATTTACCTCACTATCTTGTATTTTTGGCTGAACCACACAGAATATGAGATCTTAGTTGTTCCCCAACGAGGGATCAAACCCATGCCCCTTGCAGTGGAAGCATGGAGCCTTAACCACTGGACCACCAGATAGGGAAGTTCCTGTCTTTCATTTGGCTTTAATTTTTTCTTGTTGTAGTTAAATATATATAACAGAATTTACCGTTTAAATCATTTTAAGTATACACTTCAGTGGCATTGAGTGCTCTATAATTATTTTTTATTCTGTACCCCTTTGGACTGTTTTCTGACAATAGGCTCAGTCTTGGGCTTCCCTGGTGGCTTAGACAGTAAAGAATCCTACAGTGTGGGAGACCTAGGTTCGATCCTTCGGTTGGGAAGATTGCCTGGAGAAGGGAATGACTGCCCACTCCAGTATTCTTGCCTGGAGAATTCCATGGACAGAGGAGCCTGGTGGACTATATATAGTCCATGGGCTCAGAGTCAGACACAACTGAGCGACTTTCACTCACTCACTCAGGCTCGTTTGTACTGATACCTGTATCTTCCAGGCCTAGTACCTGCTACAGTGTGGGCAGGTACAATAACATTTGAAGGAATGCATGACTATATTTGCTAGGCTGATGGAATTACTTTCTGATAACAATGGATGAACTTATGAATTGGTTAGTAAATAACACTTGTGTAAGTGTTCCCTTATTTCATTTACTTTAAAGCTGCGACAGAATCTAAAAGGTGTCATGATAAATTTAGAAGGAAGGACTTCTCTGATGGTGCAGTGAATAAGAATCCACTTGCCAAGACAGGGGACATAGGTTCCGTCCCTGGTCCAGAGAGATTCCACATGCGTAGGAGCAACTAAGCCCCGTGCACAGTAACTACTGAGCCCACATGCCTAGAGCTGGTGCTCTGTAACAAGAGAAGACACTGCAGTGAGAAGCTCGTGCACCACAAAAGAGTAGCCCCCACTTGCAACTAAAAAGAAAGCAACTAAATGAAGACCCAGCACAACCAAAAAAAAAAAAAATTGGAAGAGGGAAGGTTTTTTTTTAATCTTACATTTTTCCATTATAATAGCCGTTAGCCTTATGTGACTAATTCAAATTGTTGAAATTCAGTTGCTCATTCACACTAGTCACATTCCAAGTGCTTAATAGCCACACATGGCTAGTGGCTATCATTTTGTGCAATGAAGATAGACAACATTTTTCATCACTGTAGATATTTGAATTTGACATTGTTGCTTTAGACTTTAAAGGCAGAGAATAGTGAAACTTATTTTCTCTTAGAACTTGATATTTTGGGAAGAACTGCATTGTAGTGGCATGCGATTTAATATCATTGCTTTCTGGAAAAAGAAGTAGTTACTTAGCATTTTTACTAAGCAGTCTTTCCTGGGATCCTAGGATATACCTTAGCCTTGTGGTGTGGGATATTTAGGGCTGAGACCAGATTTGACTGAGAGAAGGACACAGTTTCATTGGGAACCTAGTCATGATGGGGGTTGGGGTAGGGGAGGCACAAAAAAGATGGGAAACTGATACAAATGACTAAATGTTGGTCCAGAAAGGAGCAGAATGGCTCTTGTGTATCAGTACAAATCCGGGGTAGAGATTTTTAGCTTTTTTCATGAGGAGAATGGAAAGCAAAATTTTCTAAAACCTGAATTCATGGTCAGTAGCCGTGATCATAATTTGGTGTGGAAATCAGAGAGCACTGAGATCATAGGGTAGGGAATCTAATTAAACAGAGGAGTTTAAAAATCCTTTTAGATCCTTGACTTCTGGAAGCTCTGCTTCACTTCATATCTTAATTTTAAAGTATATAAAACTTGAATTGCAGTTGACTAGGAGAAATAATGTTATTTTTCATATTTAATGTGATGTTAGTATGTGGTTTCTGTTTTGGGGAAAGGTGAGATGTTGGATTAGAGTTGCAGGATTTTGCATTTTTAAGGGCCTCACCTTAATTTTGCCTGTGGGCTTCAAAGTAGACTGGTAGAATCCTCGCCAAGATTCAAGTCTCTGTTGAACCATCTGCCTTCCTCTAGTCAAATTGAAACATTCCTAGAGTAATATTTAACTTGCTTTTGTAAAAGACACAGTAGATTATAGTTAGCTGATGTTTGGGCTTGAATTTGTTAACTGGCATTACCCACAAGCTTTTGTTTGTTCACATTTGGGGAAAAAAAAAGAATACTCAAGAGTTTATTTAAGATCCTTTTGTGGAAAATGTGTAACTTTATAACCAAAAATAATAAATAAAAAACAATATTTAAAAAATTTGTTATGGTAGCCAACCATAGATTGAGGAGTCACTTCTTTTTTGCCAAATTCTCTACTATTGGAGAAAAGCTTGTGAACTGGATCTTCCTTTGTATTAAAGAAAATTCCTAGACTTGGAGCTCTTGCCATAAAGTAGTTTATTTATTTATATATACTTACCAAATTTTGTTGACTGGCAGGATCCTGACCACGATCCAAGCGGCTATTGCACCATGAGACTCACAACAATTGAACAATTCTGCTACTAAGTTGCTTCAGTCGTGTCCGACTCTGTGTGACCCCATTTTTATCCCCATTTCAGGAATTAGCTATTGGGTAGTTAATTAAACAAAAACAGTGGCAAATCTGGAATTTGACTCCAACTCAGACCCATGCCCTTTTTCTCTATGCTTCTAAGCTGAACTGTGGTAGCTATTCGAATATATGGGCTTCACTGGTGGCTCAGTGGTAAAGCATCTGCCTGCCAGTGCGAGAGCCACAGGTTCGTTCGATCCCTAGGTCAGGAAGATCCCCTGGAGAAGGAAATGGCAATCCACTCTTGTATTCTTGCCTGGAAAAATCCTACAGACAGAAAAGTCTGGTGGGCTCTATAGTCCGTGGGGTCACAAAGAGTTGAGCGTGACATCAACTAAACAACAACAACTAAAAACATACAAACCTTGCACTAAATTTCAGATTGCTTCTGAACATGCTGACCGAGTGGTGTATCTGTCATTTTAGGAACCAGTCTGTTTCTTATTTTGTTTTGGCCAGGTCTTGTGCATGCATGCTTTTCTTTTTGCAGCAGGTGGGGGCTTCTCTTTGTTGCAGTGCGCAGGCTTCTTGCTGCGGTGGCTTCTCATTGCAGAGCACAGGCTCTAGGCACGAGGGCTTTAGTTGTTGCAGCATGTAGACCCAGTCGTTTGTGCTTTCTGCCTCTCGAGTGCCAACTCGGTAGTTGGGGTGCACGCGCTTAGTTGCCTCTCGGCATGTGGGATCGTCCAAGACCAGGGATCAAACTGGTGTCCCTTGTGTTGCAAGGCAGATTCTTAACCACTGGACTACCAGGGAAGCCCCCACCTGTGTTTCTTGACTCTGCCTTTTTAAAGCAATTTAAGCCACCAGCCAAAGGCTCTAGATTTCTCAGAACATTTCCCTAATCTGTTTAATGTGTTATCTTCTGTGAGGCAGGAGGTTTGGGGGTTATTTTTGTATTTTTAGGTAGCTTAGGAGTCTGCTTTTTATTGAACAATTCTGATATCCTTTCTTTTCCTTTGTGTTGAATTGAATTCAACACATAGAGGGGTTACTTCTAGCAGCGGGTTGGGTTCTTGTAGCTCTCGGTAAGACTGTTTGAGAATGGTAGCCAGATCTAGCCATTCCATTGACTTGTTGTCAGGAGGTAAGATTAACATTGTTCTCTGTATCTCCTCAGACCTCCTGCGTTAGTGATGATCTATAAAGCCAGAGACAACATTATTAGCCAATGGTGTCAGGGCTGGATAGAGGGAATATATAGACATGGTTACTGAATTTCATAATCGGGGATCTTTGTGACCACTGGAGGAATTTGTTTTAAGGCAAATATAAAGAGTTCTTCTTTTCCTCAGGGAGTAACATACTACATCTAGGATTATTGTATCAAGCAGTTTATAGGCACAAAATATAAGAAAAGGTTCAAGAGTCACAGCAAGTAACTATGTTAGTAATGTTAGGGGATTCCATTCTGGGTCTTTGAGGATGATGTCATGAATGAATTAATAGTTAACTCTCCTATAATCTGCTCTTTGGTGCCACAGATACACCACGAGATTTCTTAGACCCTTGAGGTTAGTTAGTAGTAACTCACATATATAGAGCTTTGACTTTGTCAAGTACTGTGTAAAGTCTTTACATCACTGTCTCATTTAATCCTTTTAACAGACCTATCAGGTAAGTGCTGTTAATCTCAGTTTGTAGCAGGACTAGGGCCAATCCTACTTGGGTCGCATCAGCTGAAAGTGTAAAAGGGCTAAGTCTCTAAAGGAAAATCAGAATGCCATTAACAGAAGGGAGAGTGATTGCTAGGCAGGTAAGAGCAATAGATGCCCACTTTAACTGTTTTTCTTGGAACTGTCTTTGTTTTTTTAGTCACTCCCTCTTTATTTGTGTTTGATATAGTTATTTTGAGTTCCAAATGTTGTTTTCAGAAAATGTTGTTAGACTTTGTCTTTTTTTGAAACCCAGTAAAGTTCTTTCACTTAATGTCCGAATCTGAGGTCCAAGTTACTTGCCTACGTCTTATGACTAAACCAAAAGTGGCTTTTGAACTATAACTTTCCCATTATACTATTGTACCTTCCCATGTTTTTGTCCTGTTTTTGGGTCAGTTTATGTTAAGTGTATGCTTATTCTCAGTTTTGTTTCTGGCAGAATGTTCAGTATTGGACCCATGTGTAATGAGTGATTTCCTTATTGTCTGGCATCTCTCTACAGATTTTCTGATCCCCAGGCGTTTATATATAGAGGCTTTAAAGTCGCTCTAAGGTGATCCTTCTTAGGCATATCAGTCAGGTTAGCACCTTCCAAACTGATTTTCCAGGTCAGATTTCCTCACTCAGACATTCCACACACTCTTCAGGCTAGACTTAGATTTTCTGATGCTGTGACTTTCTTCCCTTGATCTAGAGACAGGGTAGTGTTTTCTGTTTTGTTTGTCCTACATTTGAACACCTTTACGTATTGTATCAGCGGCAACTGTTGTGGGCATAGAAACAGTTCTGTGGATGGATGAGGCACTGTCATTATGCTTGAAGAACTCACTATCTTGTGAAGTGAAGTTGCTCAGTTGCGTCCGACTCTTTGCAACCTCATGGACTGTACCAGGCTCCTCCCTCCATGGGATTCTCCAGGCAAGACTACTGGAGTGGGTTGCCATTTCCTTCTCCAACTATCTTATGAAGGAGGCAGTTGTTTAAATTGTGAGCACAGGAGAAGCGTCTCCTGTTTTCCATGTTTCATTGAAGAATGATGAGTAGTTCTTTACCAAGTGAAGGAGGAGGAAGCGCAGGAAGACAAGGAATGTGGTTTGTTTGGTGAATGTTTAGGATTGCATGGACTTTGAAAGGGGTGTTTAAACAGTCTGCTGTTTCAATCCTTCTCTGTCTATGGGGTCACACAGAGTCAGACACGACTGAAGTGACTTAGCAGCAGCAGCAGCAGCCACATGACTCCCAGTTGCTCTTTTGGCTTCTGGTTGCCTGACTCTGATGACACAAAATACTCTTGTAACCATCTAGTCCTAGTTTTGCACCATTATTTTTGAGTTTACCATTGAGTTACTACAGTTATGTTTATTAAACAGCTGCTTTGTACTAGGCTTGTGAGAGATAATGGGGATACAACTGTGAACAAGAGAGGCCAGGTTCCTTCCTCTAGGATGGTAGAACATTATTAGTGGAACAGTCTTATACTGGCATCAGACATTGAACAAGTAATTCCTTGTTGATGAGTGCACAAAGCATTGTAGATAGCTATTATAGGGAGCTTTGACCTTTTGTATGAGATGAGGGTAAAGGAGGCAAGAAAAAGCTTTTCTGAGGAAATATTTAAACTGAGGATGGGTCAAAAGCAAACTGGAGAGAGTAAGCAGTCATTCCAGAAACTAGAATTTTGATCAACTGTGTATAGAACTGCTATTGTCTATTTGCCACTCACTGTGCTTGATTTTTCTCTTCAGTGTGATAGTTGTACACCAATCGGAAAGATGTAGCTTAGAGTTTTGGGGCCTGAAATGTGCTTTGAGGGCTGTTTATTCCAACCTGAATAGCATACTCATTAATGGAAGAATTGCTTCTATTTGTGTGTACAGGTAAAATTCTTCTGCAGTTATGAAAATTTTAAGTAAAATTACCCTGTTTGATGTTTTATAAGTTCATTTTTTTTTGTTTTTATAAGTTCATATTTTGCTTTCTTTTGGAAAATAATTGATAGCATAAGTAGAACATGACAAATATTAAATGCATTGTAAATTTACTACAAAGTATGATAGCTCAGCTGGTAAAGAATCCATCCACCTTCAGTGCAGGAGACCCCAGTTCAATTCCTGGGTCAGGAAGATCTCCTGGAGAAGGGATAGGCTACCTACTCCAGTATTCTCGGGCTTCCCTGGTGGCTCAGTTGGTAAAGAATCTGCCTGTAGGGCAGGAGACCTGGGTTCGATCCCTGGGTTGGGAAGATTTCCTGGAGAAGAGAGAGGCTACCCACAGTATTTTGACTTGGAGAATTCCATGGACTGTCCATGGGGTTGCAAAGAGTTGGACATGAGGGAGTGACTTTCAACATATGTATTACATATGTATACATATTGCGCATGTTTTATTATAACTAACTTTGGCATGCTTACTCATAGTTACTTATACTGTTGTTTATTGAGCTCCTTTGTGCCAGAGACTGTGCTAAATAAGCATTTTATATCATTATCTCACTTAATCTTCATTACTGCTCCATGAAAAGTGCTGTTACCATCTCTATTTTTTTAATATAAAAATGATGAAATGGAGGCTCAAAGAAGGATCTACAGTAGCTAAATGTTATAGAACCAGGATTCAAATCCAAATTTCACTTATGAGTCTAGGTGTTTTTTTTTCACTGTATGACACTTTTCATATTTGGAGATACGTTGGAGTAATTCATGAATTATAATCTTTTTTTCCTATTTTTTTCTCTTCAGGCTTTTGTCAGGACGAATTGGCAGAGCTCGACTCAAGCACTAGTAAGTTCTAAATGTTCCCCAGTGTTAATGGGTAAGAAAAGTATATGTGTGTGTGTACTTTTAAATGTATAACTTAAGGTGTCATTTATAGGCCTATTCACAGATTTTATTTCACTTTATGATTATGGGGAGGACATTCTTTTTTCTACTTTTATTTTTTTTCTCCTAATGCTTTTTGGTGGTCAGACTCTAGCCATTTAATAGAAAATTCTTTGCTGAAAATTTCTGTGTAATGCTAGTCTTGTTTTCCATCATCCCATGAAGCTACCACTGACAAAAATTGTGCTTTCATTTATGTACACATAGAAGCTTATACCCACAACCACGTTTTAAAAGTATTGATTGATTTTGACATTTCTTTCAAAGAAGGATTAGGTAAAGGTTTAGATATTTATAGATCATAACCTTCATACCACAGTTTAATTTCAAAGCATCTTCATCTACATTCTTAAGTTTAAGGTACGAGAATTACCGTTTCAAAGTCTTAATTAAATGATGCTTTTCATCTGTGTTTATAGTGCTATCATGTCACAGATACCATTCTGGGTTATAGACATGGGAATATTCAGTGTATACACATATTATTTTGCCATAATACTAAAAGGTCAAATGATACTCTAGATTGAGACTCTCTGAAATGATCTAGAGTTATTTTTTCTAGTTCTTGTATTTTTTAGGGTTATGGGTCTGGTTATTTGTTACCATTCTGTTGTTGAGCTAAGCAATAAAGTTCACCTTCTCGCCATCCTGACTAACAGCTGTGGACCTTCTCATTTCCCTCACACACCTTAATAGTATAAGATTCATTTTTGTTCAACTAATAGTTACTAATTGCAAAACAAAAGTAAGTCTCATAATGATTATCAAACATTAAGGAAATAGGTTTTTCTTTCTAGAAGTCATAAAGTTCTGAATCAGCTTTGTAGGTAATACTGGATATTACTTTGTAGGATATTATAGGTTCGGTTTACCCCACCTTCCTACCTCACATCCCAGTACCTATGAGGGAACGCTCTATTTTCACTTTGTCTTTCTTTTATGAATAGCTGTGATTTAGGAGGAGGAAAAGGTAAATTCTTGAGTCATGGGCCTTTCTTAGAAGCACTTGTTAGAATTTGTCATTTTTGGCTGCTCTGGGTCTTCCTTGTGGCGCATGGGCTTTCTCTAGTTGTGGCAAATGGGCTACGCTCTAGTTGAAATAAATGGGCTTCTTGTTGCAGTGGCTTCTTTGGTTGGAGAGCATGGGCTCTAGGTATGCAGGCTTCAGTAGTTGTAACCCTCAGGCTCAGCAGTTGTGACACTGGGCCTAGGTGCTCTGTGGCATGTGGGATCTTCCTGGATCAGGAAGTGAACTTGTGACCCTTGTATTGGCAGGCAGACTCCCAGCCTCTGGACCACCAGTGGGAAGCCCCACTTAGAAGAATTGGATACTGACATGCCTTGTGATCTTTCAGATAGAACTACACATAAAACAAGGCAGATAATTGAGAACTCAATTTAATATTGAATGTTTTCTGCTCAGGCCCAGTTCTAGGCTCCAGGGATACAAAAATAAATAAATCTAAGTCCCACTCTCATTTGTTAACAGTCTATCAGAAAACCTTTCCTAGTCTGAAATTATTTAAAAATATACTTTTTTAAGCATATGGGACCCAAATTTATTCTTCATTTAGTAGCAATTAATAATATTCATGCCTGTGTTCTAGGAAAGCTACTTGATATTCTTAGGAAGATTATTTTTGGATTTTTCTTCCTGCTGACCCAAGTAATTCTAACTCATTTATAACATTTCTGCATAGAATCCCTGTCTAGATATTGTGCTTTATAGATCTCTCCATTCCATGAGAATGAACAGATACTGAATCATAATTTTATTAATATATGTCAGTATGGAATGAGAGTTACCTAAAAAAATCATTTTTCTTTTAAAAATTGTACTTAGCTTATGTGGCCAATATTTTCAGTAGTCCCCATGTTATTTTTGTGAATTTACTAGTGTTTTTGGTCTGTCTCTTTGAAATACATAAAGATCTGACATTATAATAATGAGTAGGCAGAAATAGAAGTTTATCATCCTGTCTGAATCAATCTTGGGGTTCAAATGAGCATGCTCAGTCCTACTGAATCATAGGAAACCTCAAGACTGAAATGGGCTATACACGTGTATTAAGTTGGTTATGGTTGTTGATATTCCAAATTCTATGGCTTCTGATTGGGAAGGAGTAAAGTCTCCTATGTTAGTACCTCATGACTTTTGTGCATTAGATAGAGGACAGTAGGGTTTTCATTGTGATGAATCTTTGGAATTTAGAGGCTCCAGTGTCTCCCTTACTCTTCAAATTCCTGATAGGGAAGGCCTGCTCATTCTTGCTTATTTTGAACCAAGAAATACCATTGTTGCTGATTTCCCATTTTGCTTGTCAGTGGTTGTAGACAGCAAGTTTGGGACATGTGGTATGTATTGGAACTGGATGAGGAAAACCAATTTTGTCCAATTCATATGGCCCCTGCCTCCCTTTTCAGTGGTAGAGCAGATGGGTAGCCATGCTTAGAACATGGGCGGCTGTTCACACTCTGGCCACCTTCCTATGATTCCTGGGCTTCCTGGAGTCCAATGTTACGGCACAGGTTCAGGCTAAGTTCATTTCTACAAGAAGCATCTCTGTACCCTGCCTATTAGCATAAGCTAGGGACAAGGGCAGTCAAAGGTCAAGAGAAGTTCAAAATAGCATAACCTTTCTCTGCTTCTGTTTCCAAATAACCCCAGTCTGCCCTGCTCCCCAAGTTTTTTTTCTTGGCCATCGTGTTTACTGTGTAGTTGTAAAACTCAAGAGAACAACGACTGACTTGATACAAGAGAAGTCAGAGAATAGAAGTCATTGTTGCTTAAAACAGGAGAAATAATTGATTTATGTTTGGGGGCCAATTAGGCTATAAAACAGAAACAGTAAAGGGACCTATGACTTCAGGACAGCTACTTGCTCAGATTTCTGTCCCACAGACAAGGGGCTCCCCAATAAAGGCTGTCAGCTTTCTAGGCTGAATTATTAATTCCTTTCATGCCTCTCAGGGATTGTAAACAGCACATAATACAGGAAAACAATTGATACTGTTCAGTTATTGGCCAGATAGAGGGTCAAAGGGTAAATAGTTGGATTAGCAACAGCTGTTCTTCCCTAGTCAGACTTTGTCCCTTATTACATTTTAGCAAATCCATTCCTGGATTTTTGGCCTCTGAATAGTTAAATCCATTCCTCCTCTTATAAAATAATCCTATAAATAGTTGGAGAATGAATATTGACCAAAATTGAAAATACTGATATTTTAATTCAGTTTCTGTAGTTGAAGGCGAGCATTCTTTTTGGTATGTGCTGACTGTGGTTGTTTGGTGTTCAAAGGGTGTTATCCCAAGGAAGGTAACAACTTGAAGTTTACACAGATTAGTAGCTTTTTAACTGTTTATACCATCTGCTTGAGGATTTTCTTGTAGCTTGATTAAAAGACAGAAATTGCCTTTATTTAAACTGTTGGTAGGATAATGCATGTTAATTGTGGAAAACACTAAAAGAAAAATACAAACACCCTTAATTCCACCACCTGGAAATAACCATTGTTTCTTATTTGAGAATATGTCCTTCCAGTTTGTGTCTGAACTTTTTATGTGGTTAGAAATCATATATACAATTTTGTCTACTGTTTATTGCTCCCCCACTCAGCATTACGTTGGGAATGTTGTTCCAAGTCATG
>SJYC01115691.1:0-28569 GCA_006408675.1 Madoqua kirkii | reverse complement strand
GGGAGGGGAAGGTGGGATGAACTGAGAGAGGAGCCCTGACATACACACTGCTGCTGCTGCTGCTGCTGCTGCTGCTGCTGCTGCTGCTGCTGCTGCTGCTGCTAAGTTGCTTCAGTCGTGTCTGACTCTGTGCGACCCATAGACGGTAGCCCACCAGGCTTCCCCGTCCCTGGAATTCTCCAGGCAAAAACACTGGAGTGGGTTGCCATTTCCTTCTCCAATGCATGAAAGTGAAAAGTAAAAGTGAAGTCGCTCAGTCATCTCCGACTCTTCACGACCTCATGGACTGCAGCCTACCAGGCTCCTCCATCCATGAAATTTTCCAGGCAGGAGTGCTGGAGTGGGGTGCCATTGCCTTCTCTGGACATATACACAGTACCATGTGTAAAATAGATAGGTAGTGGGAAGCTGCTATATCCCCAAGGAGCTCAGTTAAGTGATCTGTGATGACCTAGAGGGGTGTGATAGGGGTGAGAGAGGCTCAAGAGTGAAGGGATATGTGTATGCATACAGCTGATTCACTTCGTTGTACAGCAGAACCTATCACAACAATGTAAAGCAATTATATTCCAATAAAACAAAATGCCCATACTGACTCTGTGCTTCTGAGATGGGACCTGAGACTCAGCATTTACACTAAGATGGTGCTGTTGCTGCCAGTTCGGTGACCACAGTCTGAGACACAAAAGCCAAGATCACATTATCATTACAGCTGGCCTTTCTATGAAATCTTAATCCAAATGAGCCAATGATGTTCAAAGTGAGTCATGAAGTCAACAAATAAGCCCTTATCCAGCAGATTTAAGGTGATAAGAATCAAGAAACTAAGATCTTCATATAATCTTGAACAATCTCCTTTCTGGATTTTGTTTCCTCATCTACAAAATGGGGACAATGCCATCATTGACCTTGTACATAATTGTGGGGTTTAAATAACATAATACACGTAATCTCTGAGCAGAAGGTCATACTCAGGATAAGCACATGGTACATGACAGCTGGGAGGATGACCGCTGATGAGAAAATGATGGTGATGAGGATGATGGCAGTGTGGACGGTGGTGCTAATGGCTGGTAAACTGAACATGATTTTGGTGAGGTCTGTAGTCGGGGTTCCTCTAGAGCCACGATTACACGACCCTGCAGCCAGGGCTTCAGAGGCAGAAAGGAAGGAGTCTGGGATTTCTCTCCAGAGCTGTTGAGCTTGATTTATTGGTTTGGCTCTTTTGAGTACATTTCTTGGAGTTGATTTATTGAAGGTTATTTGTTGTCTTTTGTCAGAGAAGTCACCTCACAGCAAGCCTTCCTTCCAAGTCAGAGGGGACATTCTGGGCTTCCCTGCCATGTCTGACCCTGCAGAAATGATCTTCTTAGAAATCGAGGCATTAAATAACCTCTGCAGGGCTGTTAGGGGAGTTCGACTTCTTTTTGTTCCAACCAGGTGCCTTTTTGAATTCAAAAATAATTGGATTTCTTTCATGGAAGTGAAAATTAAAGAAATTGCACAAAAATTACTACAAGACTCAAAGAAAACAGAACACTTACCTGCAGGTGACAGCAAAGTGATGTTCATATGTATTTAAACTATTTGATTACATTGATGGCTAAATACTCCTTGAAACATACGCATCATTGTTTGGAGACAGGAAAAAAAAATTGGAGGAAGTCTGTCAATAAGAAAACAGCTGATTTAAAACCTGTCTATTTTTCTCAATGGAAGACCAGCTTTCCTAAGAACTGCTTTGGTTTTGTCCTGTGGTTTTGGCATGGAAAACCAATTCAAATGGAACACCAGCTCAAAACTAAGGCCAGCTCTTTTTCTCAATTGAAAACCCAATTCAAATGGAAGACAATTCAAAATGAAAAACATCTGTCTGAGATATATTCTAATATCATGTAAATAGTACAGTAAAGAGTGTAGTGATGAAAAGAATTCTAGAGATGTTTGGAGATAACGGTTTCACAATAGTGTGAAACAATGCCACTTAACTGTGTTTTTTAAATGGTTACGATGGTGCATTTTATATACATTTCACCACAACACAAACAAAATTGTGGCAAAGGTATCAAGATATATATGTATGTATGTATGTATATATATACACATACATATATATATGCATATATATACATATATATATAGAGAGAGAGAGAGAGACTAACAGAATAATAATCTATTTCAGCATAATAGAATTTAATTCATAAGAATTTGATTTAACAGCCATGTTAATGTAGGAGGCCTCATTACATTAATGGTGAGGAGATGAAGCAAGCCAAGCACTTAAGAAGAAAGAAACTCATTTCAGACTCTCATCCAGATTACAAACATTTTAATGTAAAAAAGAACAATCAAAGTACAAGAAGAAAATTTAATTGCACAACATGCCAGTTTTGCCAAGAGGGGGCATTTTACTAAGTATGACATTAGAAATCCCAAACACAAAATATTGACAGATTTTACAAAGTAAAAGCACATACACTACATGCATAAATACCCAAAATTGTAAAAGTTAAAAGACAAATTTGGAACACATTTTGCACTGTGCATAACAAAGGGTTAATAACCTTCTAATAGAAATATGTTTAACGTGTGTTGTCCAATAGAAAAATGGGCAATGAACTCAAACATTTGTTTTACAAAAGAGGGAATACATTTAAACTATCTATCAAAATTAATCAGGGAAATGTAACGTCAAACCAAGTAAGGAAACCCTTTCCACTGTATCAGATTGGACAAATTAAAAATGAATGAAAATAAGCTGGCACACTTCCTTGAATGTGGTTTTGTAATATGCTATCAACATTGTAAAACATGCGCGTATTTGAATAATCACATTCTGCATAGTCAAGGACAGATACAGAAAGAGATGGAGATGAAGAGTGACAAATGGAAACGATCAGAAAGAACATATGGCATTTTGATCCAAAGTTTCTGAAGTCCCTGAAGAATTTTGCCAAGAGAAGATTCCTTTTGCTGCATGTGCTTGTCTCCACGAACACAGGCTTGTTCTCTCCACATGTGCACGAGAAGAAACAGAAGAAAAAAAAAAAAGATCTTTCATGCCAGTTTTTGTAGTGAATTCCTTTGAGGCATGTAGAATCTCTGAAAACTTCCTTGTGTATGCACATTCTCAAAGACTGATTTCCATGAAACTAACCTAAATTAAACACTGCCATACCACTATAGGATTTTCAGGGTAATCTTCCCACTTCACTGTTGTCCAGTTTCTGTATGTTTTTATACTCTCCATTTCATTTATTTCCACTCTAATCTCTCTTTTTTTAATGTGGACCATTTTTTTTTTTTTACTTTACAATTTTGATATGTGGCAAAACAAATACAATGTGGACCATTTTTAAAGTCCTTATTGAATTTGTTACAATTTTGCTTCTGTTTCACTCTTTAGTGTTTTTGGCCAGGAGGCACAGGGAATCCCAGTTCCCCGATCAGGGATCCAACGTGCACCCCTGCACTGGAAGAGGAAATCTTAACCACTGGTCCACCGGGAGAGTCCCTCCACTCTAATCTCAATCATGTCTTCCTTTCTGCTTGCTTTGGGGTTAGTTAACTTTCTTTTTTCTAGTTTCTTAAGGTGAAAGATTAGGTTATTGATTGAAAATCTTTCTCATACAAAATGACCCGATTTACAAGTTGAGTTTCCTCCTAAAAACTGCTTTGGTTGTATCCTCCGGTTTTGATATTTTGATTTCCACAAAAATTGAAAAACGTTCCTCCTCAAAAGACACTAGCTACTGAGTATAAGTTAGCCTGAAGAACAGGATAAAATACTTACAAATCATACACCTGATAGAGGACTAAATTCAGAATATGTAGAGAACTGAAACTCAAGAACAACTCTATTCAGTAACAGACAAAGGGTTTGAGTAGACATCTCTCCAAGGATATACAAATAAACAGTAAGTACATGAAAAGTGTTTTTTAGCTGCCCAGTTAGTAGTTGAGCATGTGTTCATAATTTTTATATTTTTTTGGTGTGTTGAGATGGGTTTCCCTGGTGGCTCAGTCGGTAAAGAATCTTGCAAAGTGGGCAACCTGAGCTCGATCCCTGGGTCAGGAAGTTCCCCTAAAGGAGGGCATGGCAACCCACTCCAATTCTTGAGATGCGTGTCACTTGTATCTGAGACTTGACTTCCCATACCCGTGCTCTTGCTGACAGCTTACCTGGCTCAGAAAAATCAGTTATCCAAAAAAATTTACCATCACCACCCAGGACCTGCTTTTCTGGATTCTAAGGATAAGTCCACGCCTAGTACTCTGTAGGAAGTAGAGACAAAAGGCCAAGAATCTACTGGAAGCGGTGGGGTGGTCTCCACCAAGACAGCGTCAGCAGGCAACCATTAAAAATGGCTTGTTCACAAAACACTACACAATAGCTCTTCATCTACAAAGTCACCGTGGCAAATATCTCCCCAGTGAATTAGGTGTTTGTGTGTTTTGCTGAAAACGGTATCTTTTCTAAAAGATTGCTACCTAAATAGGAATGCTCTGGAGATCCTAATACGGAAATAAAAGGATGGTTCTGTCAACTCTGGTGTCTCTTTTAAGGAAGAGAAATGTGACGCTCTGAGCCGCCTGCCTCCCATACATCTTTCTCCAGTCCTCTCCCCCTACCTCTCTCCCCTCCTCACTACCTCCCTCTCCACCAGCCTTGTTTCCAGCTCTCAAACTGTCAGAAAGCCCTCAAATCTGTGCACTCATCCCAGAGAGCTCTAGGCTGTGCATTCTGCACAGAGGCTGCGTCATATTTACATATTTTAAGGGGGATGCACCACGAGTGCTCTCAATAGGGATGTGGTGGGGCTTTCAGCTTTCTAAGGCAACATCACCTATTCCTGGAAACAATTAGAGTCCGTCACAAAAGCCCCGATGCACACTGAACAGGGCCAGGAAAATGAAAGGAAGCACAAGACTGCCCTGGAGAGACAGTCTCTGATTCATTGGGGATGGTGGAACAAGCCCCACAGTGAACGCCTCCAAGGACTCGCTACGGGGAAGCTGGCAGCCTCTTCTCTTACAGAGATGGACAGAGCCCTAGAAAGGCAGTGCTATGTGGTGCACTTTGTGTATTAATTATGTGGTGTTGATCAGGTGGGCTGGCTTGACCTGCTGCCTCCCCCGTAGCAGCTGCGCCAAGCTCAGTGCAGCAGGTTAGGAAACAGAGGGGTCTGTTTTTGTGTTTGGACACAGATGCATTCCAAGAAGGCAATGGCACCCCACTCCAGTACTCTTTCCTGGAAAATCCCATGGACGGAGGAGCCTGGTGGGCTGCAGTCCATGGGGTCGCTAAGAGTCGGATACAACTGAGCGACTTCACTCTCACTTCTCACTTTCATGCACTGGAGAAGGAAACGGCAACCCACTCCAGTGTTCTTTCCTGGGGAATCCCAGGGACAAGGGAGCCTGGTGGGCTGCTGGCTATGGGGTCACACAGAGTCAGACACGACTGAAGCAACTTAGCAGCAGCAGCAGATACATTCTGTGGGCACCACGTATGCGATAAAATCAAACTCATGTTTCCTTTTTGTGCAGTGCCCAGAGAATGGGATATATACTTGGTTCTTTCAACAAGATGGGCAAGAGGGCTTGCAAGCTGATAACCCCTCCCCAGTTCTCATACTCATCAATTTACAGGGTAGCAGCTAGCTGCCAGGGGCTTCCCAGGTGGTGCTAGCGGTAAAGAATCCACTTGCAAAGCAGGAAACATAAGAGACATGGTTCGATCCTTGGGTCGGAAAGATCCCCGAGAGGAGGGCATGGCAACCCACTCCAGTGTTCTAGCCTGGAGAATCCCATGGACAGAGGAGCCTGGCAGGCTACAGTCCATGGTGTCGCAAAGAGTCAGACACAACTTAGCTACTAAGCAGGCACACCATCCTGGACCCTTCGTGAGCACGGTTTTTGTCTTTTTCACAATCCAACCATTTAGCAGAATGATGGATTTAAAACTGGGAGGTTAAATTTTTGTTTATTTGCTTACATACTTACTTACTTACCTACTTGGTTAGCCAAGTCTCAGCTGCGGCAGGCAGTCACACAAGATTTTTGATCATGCGTGATCGTTCATTGTGGCATTGTTGTCGTTTAGTCATTTCCAACTCTTTGCGACCCATGGACTGTAGCCCGCCAGGCTCCTCTGGGACTCTCCAGACAAGAATACTGGAGTGGCTTGCAGTGTCCTCCCCTGGGGGATCTTCCGACCCAGGGATAGAACCTGTCTGTCCTGCGTGGCAGGTGGATTCTTTACCACTGAGCCGCCTGTGAACTCTTAGTTGCGGCATGTGGAATCTAGTTCTGTGACCACAGATGGAACCCAAGCCTCTGGCACTGGGAACAGAGTCTTAACTACTGGAGCACCAGGAAAGTCTTGGGAGGTTTTTACCTGCCTGCTTTTATTAGTTTTTATTTTATTTTTACCTCAAAGCTGTATAACTTGTGAGTGGCAGAGCTGAGGTCTAAGTCTCCTACCTCCAGAGGCATCTTCCACAAAGAATCAGTGTACCAAGCACAGAACAGCACCCACACCAACCCTGAGGGATGCCCACATCCCACCCTGACACAGGCATTCTGTGCACCCTGCATCTCACAAAAGCTCCCTTGGCCCAGTAGTGGGCTCTCAGAGAATATGTATTAATAGCAAGAGAATGGGTAAACGGTGTTACCCCTGTCCAAAACCAAGAGCTCAGGGTGGGCTGGAGATTTTTACTCCTGGAGTCTGCATTTCATCCCAGAGGTGGATGCAACTCCTTTGAAAGTGGAGAGAATGGTCCTTTCACAGCTGTTCAGGCCCTTGGCTTCCTGAGGCTGCCCTGTTGACCATGGATTGTTTTCATGAATGGGTTCATCCCATGGGAAGAAGGTGGGGTTCTCTCTTCAATGTCTTTTGACCATGAGCTCTGACCTAGGATGGTGCTCAGCTGAGAGCAGATAATAAGCATTTGACAAATAAAAGAGGGAATTTATTACTTACATGTTCTTTACACAGCATTTCACTAGGCATTGGGACTCTTTTTTCATATAACATGATTTACTTGGCCATGCTGGGTCTTCACTGCCACACAGGCTTTCTCCAGCGGCAATGAATGAGAGCTACTCTCTAGTTGCGGTGCCTGGGCTTTTCACTGTGCTGTCTTCTCTTTTTGCAGAGATTGGGCTCTAGGGTGCACGGGCTTCAGTAGCTGCAGTTCCCAGGCTCTGGGGCAGAGGCTCAGTAGCTGTAGTGAATAGGCTTGGTTGCTCCCAGGCATGCAGGATCTTCTCAGACCAGGGATCAAACCCATTCTCCTGCATTGGCAGGTGTATTTTTTTTATCATTGGGCCGCCAGGGAAGCCTGCACTGGGACTTTGAAGCCCTCAATATGGGTAATGATCAGTAGGAAAGGGTAAAACAAACTCACTCACAAATGAAACACTCACAAAACAAAAAAGTGCCCGGAGCACAAAGCAAAGACCACGAGCGCCATGACGGCCTCATCTCATCGTTCTTCGCTCCACTCTCAAAGCTGGGAAAAGTGTGTGGCATGTTTGTGGGCATCCAATAAATGCCAAATGCGTGATTAATAATCAAAATTCTCATTTGTCTGAAAACTCTACCCAGCATTTGAGCAAAGTCTGTCTTGACTGTTTCAAATAGAGAACATTTTTAAAAACCATAGCAGATTTTCAGATATAAAGAGAAATTGAGAAAATACTACAGAGAGTTCCCCAAAGCCCCACATCCAGTTTTCTCTTTTATTAGCATCTTATATTACATGGTACACTTGTCACAATTAGCAACCAATATTGATGTATCATTAAAGTTTATGACTTATCCAGATTTTCTAGCAACATCTCTTCTTTTCTGTTCAGGATCCCACTCAGGGCACCTTGCTGCATTCAGTTGTCTGGTCTCCTGATGTTCTTTCTGGTTGTGGCAGCGCCTCCAGACTGCCTTGATCGTGATGACCTTGGCAGCTCTGAGGTGTGTTGGTCAGGTATGTTGTGAGATGCCCCTCCACTGGAATTTGTCTGATGTTTTCTCCTGTTTATACTGGAGTGATGAGTTTTTGGAAGATCACACAGACCAAGTGCCCTTCTTATCACATCCCATGAAGGGCATGTGAAATCAGCATGACCTCACTATCTAGACCTTAATCATCCAGCTGAGATCATGCTTGACAGATTTCTCTGTTGAAAAGTTTTTCTTTCCTCCATGTTTCCATATTGTGGGCTTTTGGGAAGGAAGTCCCTATGTGTAGCCAATAGGCAAGCAGAGGGGAGTTACGCTTCTATCCATGAGGGCAGAGTATCTATTATACATATGTTACTTGAAATTCTTCTGTCAGATTCTTCAGACAGATCTGTCTCATTTATTTAATCATTAATTTACATCAATATGGGCTGACAGATATTCATTTTGTAACTGGTATTATAATCCAATATTCCCTTATTTATTATGTTGCTTGTATTGTCCCAGCTTTAGCCCCTGGGAGTTTTTCAGTTGGCTCCTGTGGTATTTGACATACTTGGATCAATGTGATTTTTAAAAATATTTTTTCAAGATATTTTTGATGTGGACCATTTTTAAAGTCTTTATTAAATTTGTTACAATATTGCTCCTGGTTTTTCAGCCGTGAGGCATGTGGAGTCTTAGCTCCCCGACCAGGGATCAAACCTGCACCCTTTGTGGTGGGAGGCAAATCTGAACCACCAGACCACCAGAGAAGGCCCCATCAGTGTGATTTTTTTCTAGCACTCCCTTCTTTTCTGGCATTGCAAGATTCTCTAGGCCTGTCTTATATTGATATGTTACTTATTCCATTCCTAGGATGAGCCACTTTCCCAAGAAGAACAGTGTGGAAACTAAGACAAGCACAAGGAATCCTCGTTTCTCCTGTGGCCATCATTTCCAGGCCTTCTCACCTGACCAAGCAAGGAAATGAGTATAGGTACCAGCTGATGTATATGGGTTTATCTATAAATGTTTCCCAGAGTATTGCTTAGTATCTATATTAAGCTACAATGAGTTCACACTGGTGTCTCTAAGCCCTGACCACATGGCTCATTCTGACCTTCCCTACCTGCAATCTCCTGCCCTTGCAGTAAGCCACCTGGTTCCCATCAGCTGATACCATTTACATACATTGCATACAGCTGATACCCATTGTTACATTTCAGTATAGGGATAGCATTTCATACCCTCTTGGGAAACAATCAATAGGAACAGACTCCTTCACCCCCATGCCCATCAGGAAACCTGTTTCCTGTAGCTGTAATGCACTTAGATTCTCCTGTAACAGTCTTCATTCCTTTCTGGAGTCTTTTAAATTTATCTCAGACAGGGGCTCTGTATCAATCGAGAGGGGTGGGATGGGGTGGGAGATGAGAGGGAGGTTCAAACAAGTGGGGATATATGTATACCTATGAATGATTCATGTTGAGGTTTGACAGAAAACAACAAAATGCTACAAAGCAATTATCCTTCAATAAAAAAATAAAAAAGAAAATGCAAAAAATAAAATGATTTTTTAACCATTTGGATATAAAGGTTTACTCTCTGCTCTGTTAAGTTCTATGCCTTTTGACAAATTCAAATGTCCTATATCCACCACTACAGTATCAAATAGCATGGTTTATTCCTCTAAAATACTCAGACTTCATCTCTTCCTTCCTCCTCCTCTTGAACCCCTGATTAATATTCTGTTGATGTGGTTTTGCCTCTTTGTAAAACATTGTATAATGGGAACCGTACAGTCTGTTGTCTTTGCAGACTGGTTCCTTCCATTTAGCATCAGCATTTAAGTTTCTTCCATGACTTTTCACAGCTTGAGAGCTTATCTCTTTTGATCACTGAGTCATATTCCACTGAATGCCCCCGTTTGTTTGTCCATCATGTTCTGGGGGACGTCCTGATAGCTTTCAGTTTTCAGTGACTGTGCATAAAGCTCCTGTAAACATGAACCATGCCCAAGTGTTTTCCAACAATGGGGTAAATAGGAGTATAGTTACTGGGTTGCATGGTGAGACTTTCTCCAGCTACCAGGCTGCCTCTCAAAGTGGCTCTAACATTTTGCATCCCCACAGGAATGAATGAGAGGTTATGCTGTTCTATATCCGTGACACATTTGTCATTGTCTGTTATTTTGGAATTCAGTCATTTTAATATGTGTGTGGTGGCATCTCCCTGTTTTAACTTGTAATTCCCAGGTGAAAAATGACATTGAGTGTGATATTTTTATATGCTTATTTTCCATCCATATATCTTTACTTGTGAAGTGTCTGTTACAATCCTTTACCCATTTTTTAGAATTATTTCCTTATTGTTGTAAGAGTTTTTTACATATTTTGGGTACAAGTTCTTCATCAGATATGTGGCTTGCAGGTGTCTCTCCCAACACTTGGCTTGTCTTTTTATTATCTTAGCAATGGTTTTCACACAGCACATGGTTTTAATTTTAAGAAAATTGCTGCTATTGCTTGGGGCTGGTGCACGAGGATGATCGGAGGGATGATGTGGGGTGGGAGGCGGGAGGGGGGTTCATGTCTGGGAGCTCATGTACACCCATGGTGGATTCATGTCAATGTATGCCAAAACCAATACTGTACTGCAAAGTAAAATAAAGTAAAAAAAAAAAAAAACCTTCAATGCCAAATCCAAGGTCACCCAGCTTTTCTCCAATACTTTCCTCTAGTTTTATGGCAATCTGTTTTATTTTTATTTTTAATCTATTTTATTTTTAGACCTATGATCCATCATGAGTTAATTTTTGTGAAAGATGTAATGTAAGGTCTGTGTCTAGACTCATTTACTTTTTTAATTTTCACATACAGACATCCAATTGTTCCAGCACCATTTGTTGGAATATCTAGCCTCCCTCCATCACACTGCCTTTGCTTCTTTGCTAAAGATCAGTTGGCCATTTTGTGGGTCTCTTTCTGGGCTCTCCCATCTGTGTCACTGGCTCCACATCTGTGCCTCCATCAACGCTACTCTGTCTTGATCTTTGTAGCTTGTGGAACAACTGAAAGTGGGTGCATCAGGTCTCAGCTCTCTTCTTCCTCAGCACTGGGTGTAGGAAGCAAAGCGTAGGTCTTCTGCTTCCTACATAAACTTTAAAATCAGTTTTCCAGTTTTTACAAAATAAAGAAGTATAAATTAAAAAAAAAAAAAAACCTTCAATGCCAAATCCAAGGTCACCCAGCTTTTCTCCAATACTTTCCTCTAGTTTTATGGCAATCTGTTTTATTTTTATTTTTAATCTATTTTATTTTTAGACCTATGATCCATCATGAGTTAATTTTTGTGAAAGATGTAATGTAAGGTCTGTGTCTAGACTCATTTACTTTTTTAATTTTCACATACAGACATCCAATTGTTCCAGCACCATTTGTTGGAATATCTAGCCTCCCTCCATCACACTGCCTTTGCTTCTTTGCTAAAGATCAGTTGGCCATTTTGTGGGTCTCTTTCTGGCTCTCCCATCTGTGTCACTGGCTCCACATCTGTGCCTCCATCAACGCTACTCTGTCTTGATCTTTGTAGCTTGTGGAACAACTGAAAGTGGGTGCATCAGGTCTCAGCTCTCTTCTTCCTCAGCACTGGGTGTAGGAAGCAAAGCGTAGGTCTTCTGCTTCCTACATAAACTTTAAAATCAGTTTTCCAGTTTTTACAAAATAAAGAAGTATAAATTAATGGTTGAGAAAGATGGGAGGAAGGAAAGATAAATGTCCAGTGCAGAAGAAATGACATAGAGATAGATTGATGATAGATAAATATAGAGAAAGATGGAGATGGAGCTATTTCCCTCTCAGGTAAGTGCAGCATAACCCCGTACTCTATAAGTATGAGCCGTGCACAGTGATTGTCTTCTAAAGACTGAAAAGCTGAAGGAAAAGTAATTTTGTGATGGAGAAACCCAACGAACACTAACTAAAGCCCAACGAACACTTCCAAGGTTAACAGAGAGAGTAATAAGTCAGGCTGACAGCATGGGCACTTGATAAGATGTGATGAGAATGACATTTTACCTCCGTGGTCTTCTTTCTCAGGACCCGTAACCCCATTTTCACCCTGTGAAAATAAAAGCAGCAGACAGACCCAGATTGAAGGACTTTCTGTAAAATAGCTGACCGGCGTTTCTCACACTGTCAAGTTAATAAAAAATAAGTCTGAGAAACTGTCTAAAGGAACTTAAGGAGCTACAATGACTAAATGTAATGTGTTGTCCTAGATGGTACTTTGAGACAGAAAGAAGGACATCCAAGGAAGGCTAGCTAAAATCTGGGTATAAATTGATGCTATGAATGCATCGATACCATTTGACTAGTTGTGATAAATAAACTGATGGAAGAGGTTAACTAGGAGTGGGATGTATGAGAACTTTTCTACTCTGTCATTTTTCTGTAAATAAAAAAGCATCATAAAATGAAGACTTTGTTGAATAATAAATAAATGGGTGAGCAGCTGAGACTCAACACTGCTGTGAATTCTAGGATGGGTAGAGAACACAGCTCAGAATGACAATGATGTCACCTGAGGGATTAGGAAGCCGGGATGGTCCCCCTCCAATTCACACCAGTTGTGGCTGAGGGCTACTGCTTAAAACCCCACGCATGGGGGGACGCAGGCAGGGGTCAACAATCTCAGCCCCCACCTGCCAGGAGAGGACCTAGGTTCTTTTTTTAATCAATGGGCAACCTTGCTGTTTCTAAAATCTCTATAGGGAAGAACTTTCTGAAGATAAAACAAAACAAAACAAACATACAAAACCAAGTTAAAAAATAGCACATCCATTGAGAAAAGGTGAACAGAATTATACATCAAGGTTTACAACTTGTGGATACCTTACTGTCGTGTCAATTTCAAGCCCAACTTGTTCAACTCTCTCCCAGGAATTTGAAATAACTTTTGTGCCCCCTTAGGAAACAACTGGCCTTTCCACCCTGCCCAGGGCTTGGAAATGACAGCCTTCCGGCACAGCTGAGGAGCTTTCCAAAGGGGAGCTAGGTCCCGCCCCTGTGACCACCTGGCATCTACCTGCTCAAGCAGGGGCTTCCCAGAGTGAATACTGGGTTCCCAGCTGTCGCAGGACAACATTTAGAGCAGCGGAGGTGACCTCCCTGCTTTGTTTTACAGGAATAGCACTGACTAGCCTGCTTCTGAGCAAATCTTAGCAAGGTCGTGGTGAAAAGGGCACCTCTAGCTCTTTGGGAACATCTTCATGGAGGGAAGAGCAGCCCCGTTCTCAGGGAAATGTCAAGTGACTGTTTTGAAAGCAAAATGGAAGCAAACTTTAATTCTCAGGAAAATGAGAAATTTGGTGTAGAAATGTTATTTTCTTCAGAATAGGCAAGTCTTTCCCCCTAAAATGCCTGCTTGATCTGAACCCATGCGACAGCAAGCCTAGTCATCCAGCCACTGAAGCAGTTTCCTCCCAAACCATCATTTTCTGCTCCTTTTAAAGTTTTCTAACTTTATTCCTCTTCTGTGTGTGTGTGTGTGTGTGTGTGTGTGTGTGTGTGTGTGTGTGTTAGTCATTCATTTCTGTTGGAATCTTTCGCAACCCCATGGACTGTGACTCGCTAGGCTCCTGTGTCCTTTGCTATCTCCCAGAATTTGACCAAATTCATGTCCACTGGGTCAGTGATACTATCTAACCACCTCATCCTCTGCCACTCTCTTCTCCTTTGCCTTCAATCTTTCCCAGCATCAGGGTCTTTTCCAATGAGTCTTCTCTCTTCAGGTGGCCAAAGTATTGGAGCTTCAGCATCAGTCCTTCCAATGAATATTCATTGTTGATTTTCTTTACTATTGACTGGTTTGATCTCCTTGCAGTCTAAGAGACTCTCAAGAGTCTTCTCTAGCACAATAATTCAAAAGCATCAAGAAAATGTCAAGCTTTGGCACTCGGCATTTTTTATGGTCTAGCTCTCACACCTGTACATCACTCCTGAAAAGACTGCAGCCCTGACTATGCACACCTTTATCAGCATAGTGATATCTCTGCTTTTTAATATGCTGTCTAGGTTTGTCATAGCTTTCAGGGACCCTCCAAAATCCCCCTCCTGTCATGTCAGCACCACAGTGACATCCAAACATGGCTCCTGACTTCCTCACGGCATTGATTCTTCTCTGAGCTCCCAGGTTATCCCTTATCAGGTCCAACACATCTCTGAATTACCCAATCCATAACACATCTGAACTCTTCTCAGCTGGATCCTGCAGGCCGTTTTCACTTCCTTTGGTGACTGCACTCACATTAGTCTTACCTACAGAAAGCCCCACCCTCTCCACCATCCACATGCACCTGCCCTTTTCCAGGTTCCGCTCCATCCTTCCCTAATCAACCCTCCTCCACACAGTGACAGCCTCCAAGCTTCTACGGAACTGATTTGGCACCGAAAGTCTTGATGTCCAGTGATCCATGGGTCTTTTCTTGAACTAATTGACTTGATTTTGATCTGTAAGAACTCTGAGATCACCTTTGAGCTTACTGGTACCAGTCAAGTGTCTGACACTCGTAGCAGTGTTCCAAAGGGCAGGTGCCTTGATGTCTCTGATGAAATTGTTTCATATGCCTAAATCTTGAGTCTCATTCAATTATAAGCTCCTTAAGTTGGTCATTCTGTGATACATATCTTTTCCTCCTTCAACCTCAACTTGGATTCATTAATCTAAACTCATAGTGACTTATGAAGTTCGAATTCATACGTATTTGGGGAGTTCATGAACCAACACCACTGCACCCACTCGATCAGTGGAGAATGTGCCTTTTATCTGCTGGTGGCTTACAGATGGTGAGGTTTGCCCCTAGAAATACAGCACTCAAACCATTTTCCATTCTGGTCTTTGAACCTTTGGCTCTGTAGACCTTCATCTCCTGCTACATCACATTTTATTATCGACCCTCTAGCCAATTTTCTTTAGAATCACAGAATAAATCAAAAGGGAATGAGCATGTGCACTTGATCCTTCTGGCATATAATTTGAGCTGTTCTGGTAATATATGAACTGAAGTTGTCCTCTGTGCCTTGGACTAAATCCAGCAACATCAGTGGTCAATGAGATTTTATTTTTATAATAGAGTAGAATAAAATGCAACCAACTCCATGCTTTATGGAAAGGAAGGTTTTAATGGAAGAAAAATCATCAGCATCACCATCTCTAGCAGATTCTTAAAGCTCTCATGGTTTATGAAAATGTGATTCATGATGATGTATTAAATATTAAAACCAATGTAAGACTTAATCCAAATTTATGGGGCAGCTTTACTTAATTTACTGTCTTTTGCACAATTTCCTTTACAGATAACTTTTTGCACACTATATCAATTATAAAACAGTGTCCATATCCTTGCCCTGTTTGCACCTAGACCAAGATTAAAACTGAACTTGGTGACACTTTATTCTCTCCAAAATCATGTCTTTCTTTCTTCCTCCATCGCTTCAACGGGGCTACCTGGTAATTCTGTCATGATTTTTTGGATTGCTGTTTGGAAGCTGAAGACATTTTTCAAGGGTCAACAGAGTGTTTCACTTAATATCGGCTTACTCTTGAATACTTTTTTGGTGGTAAAAGTGTAAGTATTCATCAAGCCCATGTTCCTAAGAAGACTCACAGAGAAGATGGCAGAGAAGTGAGAATCTTGTCCTTCTTAAATTCTTCAAGACCCATGCCTCTGTTAATGAACTAAATCCAGTTCCATTTCAAATTTCCTTTGTCTCAGGTCCATGTGTCAGGCTCCAGGAGGATGGAGGAGAGACACAACCCCAAGGATCTCTCTGCTGGGGAGTGATGACACTCACTTGAACTTTTCCTCTTATTTAGAGGGTTGTAAGATGCTGGAAGCCAGGAAGTCTCCTTGACTTGGGTTTTCCAGTGGGGTTTTCTTATCAGCTGGGATGATGGCTGCTGGGAGAGGGTAATGATAAGCATTACTGATACTCTGATGAGCATTATGGTGCTCTGGTGAGCATTTTCAGAGCATGAGCTATGATGGGGTTAAGCCGCCCTATGAACTTAGCTAGACACCAAAGGAAAGAGAGGGTCACAGGACTGGGAGGAGGTACCAGAGAGATGGAGAGCCACTGAGACAGCCTTGGGTGAGAGTGAAAGGAACCGAAGCTGGGTCCAGAGGGTGCCGAGGGCTCCACAAGCCTGTGGTGGTAGTGGCTGAGGTGGGAGGTGGGGGATCCCAGCCAGCCATCAGCTCACCTGCAGACTGGGTGTGAGAGAGAGAAGGTCAGGTGGCTCTCGTTATGGGAGAAAGAGCAGGAACAGGGTGGGGGTGGCCCTGGGACGAAGCAGAGGGAGCCGTGGGGGCAGGCTCACCCCCCCCAACTCAAGCCTCAGGCAGAGTGAGCTCAGCAGGTCCCGGAAGCCCCCTCTCCAGGGTGACCCTGCAGGAGGTCAGCAGCCGGCACTCCCAAGGCCCCCTCGATTTCAGGTCCCTCCTTCACGCGTCCGTTCCCATCTGCCCTGACCCTAAACATGTCTCAGCTGCTGTCCTCATTGCCCCTCGAGGCAGAAGACCCAGAGATGCAGGAAGCTGAGCCCTGCCCTGGAGCCAAGGAGCGGCTGGCCTCTTTCCAGGAACTGAGAACGCCACTGTCTTGTGTTCACTTGTTTTTGTTTCTCTTTTAGAAAGGTGGTAGTGATAACCCTGTATGCGAGCCAGCAAAAGAGACACAGATGCATAGAACAGTCTCTTGGACTCTGTGGGAGAGGGCGAGGGTGGGATGATTTGGGAGAATGGCATTGAAACATGTATATTATCATATGTGAAACGAATCGCCAGACCAGGCTCAATGCATGATACAGGATGCTCGGGGGCTGGTGCATTGGGATGACCCAGAGGGATGGTATAGGGGAGGGAGGTGGGAGGGGGTTTCAGGATGGGGAACACGTGTACAACTGTGGTGGATTCATGTTGATGTATGGCAAAACCAATACAATATTGTAATTAGCCTCCAATTAAAATAAATAAATTTATATTAAAAGAAAAGAAAGTGGAGTTCTTCTTGGAACACTTTTCTTTCCCATTTACAGTGAAGCCCATGGCACCCCACTCCAGTACTTTTGCCTGGAAAATCCCATGGATGGAGGAGCCTGGTAGGCTGCAGTCCATGGGGTCGCTAGAGTCGGACACGACTGAAGTGACTTAGCAGCAGCAGCAGCAGCAGCCAGGTACTATGGGCCTGGCCTCCAGGCCAGCCATCTGGGTCCTAATTCAGCTCTGCTGCTAATGAGCTGGGACATGTGCTCGGGACTCATCTAACATCTCCTGTCCACATGGTGCAGGGACCGCAGTGAGTCCTACTTGACAAGGGTTTCATGAGTTAAAAGTGTGAAGAGGGTGGGATGATTTGGGAGAATGGCATTGAAACATGTATATTATCATATGTGAAACGAATCGCCAGACCAGGCTCAATGCATGATACAGGATGCTCGGGGGCTGGTGCATTGGGATGACCCAGAGGGATGGTATAGGGGAGGGAGGTGGGAGGGGGTTTCAGGATGGGGAACACGTGTACAACTGTGGTGGATTCATGTTGATGTATGGCAAAACCAATACAATATTGTAATTAGCCTCCAATTAAAATAAATAAATTTATATTAAAAGAAAAGAAAGTGGAGTTCTTCTTGGAACACTTTTCTTTCCCATTTACAGTGAAGCCCATGGCACCCCACTCCAGTACTTTTGCCTGGAAAATCCCATGGATGGAGGAGCCTGGTAGGCTGCAGTCCATGGGGTCTCTAGAGTCGGACACGACTGAAGTGACTTAGCAGCAGCAGCAGCAGCAGCCAGGTACTATGGGCCTGGCCTCCAGGCCAGCCATCTGGGTCCTAATTCAGCTCTGCTGCTAATGAGCTGGGACATGTGCTCGGGACTCATCTAACATCTCCTGTCCACATGGTGCAGGGACCGCAGTGAGTCCTACTTGACAAGGGTTTCATGAGTTAAAAGTGTGAACCTAAACACAATTTAAAGAGCACCTGATATAAAACCAGCCAGCCAGGAAGGTCTGCAACAGTGATTTTCATGAGCTCAGGGACCAACTCTGAGGTCTCCGTGTCAGCCACTCCACCTCCTGGTGTCATCCAGGCCCGTGTCACACACAGAGCAGCACATGTGTGTGAGACGGAGCAGGGCTGAGAGAGTGAGACACCCCACCACAATAAGAGTCTCCTGTCAGAGGAGAGGATGTCCAGGCACACAGGTGTGTTGCGGTCCCTTCATCCCAGCTCCACATCTGAGGAGGGCTCTGTGGACGTGCGTGAATCAGGGGAAGTACAATGTCCTTCACAAACAAACCAGAATCAGGCCTCTTCTGTCCCCTCCCCCCACCTCCGCCCCATCTGCTTCTCCACAAACCCCCTTCTCCTCTTCTCAGGACCCGTAAGCCTTCCCACAGAGATGAGATAACACGGGGGCATGCAAGAAGCAGCGCCGGGCGGCCTTCTCCACACATCCCCACGTATCAGGGGCCACCTGTAAACCAAATGCTTGACAAGCTGTTGCTCCAGTTTTTGTCTCTAATCAGATTATACTTCTCGCCTCTCTTCCCCAAAGGACTACGATTCATGAGCTTTCTGATAGAACAGGATAATCCTTTCTTGTTGATTCAAAGTAGGAAAACAGAGAATGGAGGACTTCTCACACCCATGCCAGAGAACTCAAAGGAAGGAGGAAGTAGTAGGTGTGAGGAGGATGTTCTAGTCGTTGTTGCATATTCCCTCTTGCATGGTGCCCACATCTGCATCCTCATCTGAGGCCCATTCCAGCTTCATTAACTTTCCATGAGCAACTCACAGGAATAGTAATTTATCCTATCACTTGAGTCCAGAGTACCTGAGCCCTCAGCACACAGTCTAGGAAATGCCTTTCATGCATGGCTGACCAGATTTTAGGCTCTTCAGGATAGGAACAAAGGTTTCTTTTATATGGTCTAGTGATAAAGGACCCACCTGTAAATAGAGGAGACACAAGAGATGCCGGTTCAGTCCCTGGGTTGGGAAGATCCTCTGGAGAAGGAGATGGCAAACCCAGTCCAGTATTTGTGCCTGGAAAATCCCATGGACAGAGGAGTCTGGTGGGCTATAGTCCATAGGGTCACAAACAGTCAGAAATGACTGAGTACAACAACAACAATAATAACAAATCATATTTAGCCTAAGAATTTTCAAGGAGACAGCCCTTCCAACACCTCATAACTTTGCATTTTTTTTCTTTTTAAAAAGGAAATATGTATATATTTATGTGGCTGTGCTGGGTTTTATTTGCAGAATACTAACTGTTAGTTATGGCACATGGGATCTAGTTCTCTGACCAGGGATCGAACCCAGGTCTCCTGCATGAGGAGCGTGGAGTCTCAGCCACTGGATCACCAGGGGAGTCCCCTCCATGAAATTTATTAATGGATTTCCATCAAGGAGAAGATAATTAAACAGAGAAAATGGCTTTGGCTTTTTCCTTTCTCACTGCAAATTCTATTTCATACTGGATTATTAAATCCTGTATGAACTGTTACAGCATATGGTCTATGTTGTATATTCTGGTGAAAAACAATTCAGGGGGTAATGGGTGCTGTGGTACCCCATCCAGACCACTGTAATGGGCTGGTGCATACCCAGTGCTGGAACAGCGGCTACTGACGGCCTCAGACACCCTCACCTCAGAAGCTTTGGTCTTGGCAATGGCAGCTACCTGACATGGGCCTCTTTGCCTCCCAGGAGTGGAGGTACAGACTGACAGGAGGTCCCTGACCATGGGCCAGGTCCAGGCTGCATGTCCTGCTTGGGGCTCAGGTGAGAGCAGGCTGTCTCCAGAGTCTCCAGCTAAGACCACACCCCATCTGCACCTTCTCTGGCCCTTCTGGCTCCAGCCCTCACCTTCCTGACTGCCCTGAGGACAGGCTCCAAGGTGAATAGACCTGGAATCTCGACTGGTTTCTAGCCTGAGAAGCTCTGTAATCTTGGGCAGATCAGTACAACTGGAAGGATATTCTTATTTCACATTTGTATAATATCCATAATCTCTGAGCCTGCATCTTTTGTGTCTCCTGTGTTGGCAGGCAGATTCTTTCCTGGTGGCTTAGAGGTAAAGAATCCACCTGCCAGTACAGGAGATGCAAGAGACGCAGGTTCGATCCCTGGGTCTGGAAGATCCCCTGGAGAAGGAAATGGCAACCCACACCAATACTCTTGCCTGGAAAATCCCATGGACAGAGGAGCCTGGAGGGCCTCTGAGGCAGCACAGAGTCGAGCACAGTTGAGCAACTAAGCACTCACTGAACTTTCTGCACACATCCTGGCTCCCTGGTTATCATGATGAAGATAACAGAGCAGAAAAATCACAGCCTCCAGTACAGAGAGGTCACAGGACCTTGGGCTGGCCACTGTGGAGCTGGGGGTTTGCCTCCATCCTCCAGCTGCAAGTCCAGGGTGCCCACTTCCTGCTGTTGGGGGTCCTGGGAGTCCTGGATGGCCAACCTAAGCACAGGAGACACATTGCACAGCAGGAACATTGGCATAAAAACTTAAATACATGGTAACAAGAGCAGAGGCACAACTGCAGACCTTGAGGGAGAGCTTCAGAGAAAGGATCCAATGGGAAAGACCAGGAACCTAGGGGCTGCAGGCTCTGTGCCACACTCCCCCATCGTCCCAAGTGCCTCCACCATGTCCTGAAAAGGTTCCTCCTGCTCGCTCTCCCAGATGAAAGAGCCTGAAAATTACATAAACGATCAGCTTGGTGATGACGGAAACATCTCTGGCACTTGCTTCTCTCCTGAACTCTCTAAAAAATACCTTGAAGCAAAGGATCCAAATTTGGGTAATTACCCACAAGGCCAAAAGGGATCCTCTGGCAATCCACCCCCAGCTTTCAGAAGAGGCCAAGGAGGATTCAGTCAGAGCATCTCGATCCTTCGTAAATGCGCCTCTCCCTATCCGGGCGCTTGAGTTTCCTGTTGTTTCCAGGACTGGCCCTAACTCATGTCATTAAGAGCCTGACTCTAATGAGGCCTCAGACAGACAGATGTCTTGCTCCTGGGCTTGCAGGTTGTTTCTGAGTGAGCGAGGCCTGCCACAGCATCCTCGATCCTGGCCCTCCTTCCTCCTCCCGTCCCCTCCTCCCACAGCATCAGCATTTTCTTCAGCATCCCTTTTACCATCATCCTCTCACTCTATTTTTCCTAAGAGTCATATATGGTCATCCCAGTTACCCTTTATTGTTGATTAAATTGCATCTATTTTTCAGAAGATTGATCTGTTATTCCAGTCATACAACTGCCAAGTAGATGCATTTAGGGTCACACTGGGTCCCCACTTCCATGCAGGTACTTAATTTTGCAGCTTCTTGGGGACCCTCCCCAGGTTGTGCCAGAGAACATGCCCCTAGGCTGGGAAACAGCTAGGGCTGGCTGGGGCCAGGCTGTGATACCAGAGAGCAGCTTGAACATGGTTCCTTTCCAGCTCTTCTACAAAGACTTTGCCAAGAACCCCAGGTTCCCTCACAGTTAGGAGCTCCCCCAAAAGGAAATCAGCTCTGAATGTTCACTGGAAGGACTGATGCTGAAGCTAAATGCCAATACTTCGGCCACCTGATATGAAGAGCCAACTGATTGGAAAAGGCCATGACACTGGGAAAGACTGAAGGTAAAAGGAGAAGGGGGCAACAGAGGGTGAGAAGGTTGGATAGCATCTCCAACTCAATGGACATGAATACAAGCAAACTCTGGGAGATGGTGAAGGACAAGGAAGCTGGCATGCTACAGTCCATGGGATTGTAAAGAGTCAGACATGGCTGAGCGACTGAACAACAACCTCCTGAGCCCCAGGAAAGGAGCCCCACACACTCCTCACCTGGCATCTCTACGATGTTAATCCCCACAAATCCTCTGATACATCCAGCCCCTTGTAAGGACTCTCTCCTGGAAACTGTCCACCAGGGAAGTGTAGGCAGCCTCCTTACAGCCACGAGACGAAGAATAATCCCTCGGAGCTTGTCAGTAACGGACTGGAGAAGTGCAGCTGTGAGCATGGACACTCCACAGCCCTTAGCAATGAAAAGAGGCATTGACATGGGATATAGGATACTCTCCAGGCAAGGTTTTGAAAAAAAGAAAAATATATATAGCCATCGATTTCTAGAAGGAACTACTAACACAAACCAAAAACGCCCGAGCCCTTAATAAGAGTCCCACTCGGGGAGAAGGAGTTTAGGCAAGCAGGGCACGTGAGCTTTGCACCGTGCATCTTACGTGTGTCTGTCTTTCTGGGCAAGTACTTCCTTTACTGTTTCCCAATGGTGACAAGTGGGGCAACTGGATTAGGAACAGCTTATCATGTGTTTTCTTCTGTCACAATAAAGCAAGAGTAAAATGCCCTGACAAAGTGATTCTCTTTGTGTGATCTCTAACCACTGCTCCTCGCATGCAGGCAGGTGGCTTCAACCTGGAGGTGCAGGACTGAATGAGCAGGTCAAGCCCTGCACTTTGATGTTAAATTCCATTATGAGCTGCCTCACAGCAGTGGGGCAGGCAGGGTAGACCCTTGGCATAACCTGTGTTCCTGACCCTGACTCAAGAATCACATCCACCTGGAGCCATAAGAGCAAGCTGCTGGCATTTGAAAGCTTAGATACTTAACTGCATTGCCTTGTGAAACTCACGTTTCCGAATGATTCACATTTTAACCATGTCCAGAAGTTTCATCTTAAACCCATTTTCACATTTGTCTTGATGGTGAAGATAATTTTTCAGGCAATCTCAGTGTCAGTTGTAACATGGATGCCTCTGCAAAAGTGAAAGGAGAGAAAAAAAAATCTTTAAGGGAAGAGAACGTTTCAGAGATGAGAAAGAAAGGCGTATCACTCAGGAAAGGAAGGTTCACAGAGTCCCATTTATCACATCCTCACGGCATACCTCCCATGAGCTTCTGCACACTTGGAAGACGTCTTAGAAACGTATAGGGATCATTGTAACTTTGTGTGGACCCCATGAGAGCAGCAGGGATTCTCGAAGGACCAGGAGAGTGCTGGTGTGCATGAGCTACCACAAAGCCCCTCTCATCATTTAATTTACAGATTAAAACAGACCCTAAATTAAATCAGCATTGCAGGCCCGAGACATAAATTAAATATGTGTTGTAGGCTGGAGACTCTGATTAAGAGATTTGTCATAATTGAAAATTGTTTGGGAACTTCCCTGGTGGCTCAGTGGTAAATAGTCCACCTACCGATGTAGGGAATCTGGGTGTGATCCCTGGTCCGGGAAGATTCCACATGCCGCAGAGCAATTGAACCTGTGCTCTAGAGCCTGAGAGCTGCATTACTGAGCCCATCCGCAGCACCTACTGAAGCCCAGATGCCCCAGAGCCTCTGGTCCACAACAAAAGAAGCCACTGTAATGAGAGGCTCGCGCACCACGACTACAGTAGCCGCTGCTTGCCACAACTAGGGAAAACACCCTCACAGCAATGAAGACCCAGCACAGACAAAAATAAACAAATAAACAAAGTTATTTAAGAAACAAAGAAAATTGGCCATATGGTGTGACATCCCATAAGGGATCCCCCAAAAGTTACACATCCTCATCACACTTGTCAATTCTGAACAGCACTGCATGACAAGGTGAAGGATTTTATTTTATTTTATTTTATTTTTGCTCAAATTGGAAAAGATCAAAGCAAGAGCAGCTTAAGGTACTGAGATCTGATTTTGTAGATTTGACGAGTTTGGATATTTGGGGAAAATATAATTGCAGATGTGTTTCCACTCTGAAAATAAGCCCTGAAGAACCATCTGCTTTAACCACTTCTGTGCTTAAACCGCCCCCAGCTCTGATGGGACCGTGGGCTACACCACTGGGCGCTATGTGTTTGACTTCCCAGTTGTGCAAGTTCCCTGAAGTCAGGAACTTCTCCAACCAGCAAACAGGGATCCCCCGTGCCTGGTACATCAGTGCTTAATTATAAATAGAGAGAAGAATATAATGCGGATCCAGGTTTGATACAGATTCAGATACTGATGTGGATAAAGGTATGGATATAGACATCTAGTATAGATCAGGTACGGGTATGAATCCAGAAAAAGGTATATGTACACAGATGGAGTAGCTTGAATGAATGTGTGAAGGAGTGAGTGAGCACCCCTCACCAAGCACCTGCTTCCACACTTCCTCTCACATCCATCCCCACAGGGGCCTTGCCTAGAGATCCACCAGGAAGCCTCTGTTTCCTTCTTTCTAAGGAGGGTGCTACCCCTCCTTAGAGGGTAGCTGGGCTATGAGGAGAGCATAGAAAATACGTCAGCTGGCCTTATGATTCACTAAGCTTCCCTGCTGACTCAGATGGTAAAGAATCTGCCTGCAGTGTAGGAGACCCAGGTTCAATCCCTGGGCCAGGAAGATCCCCTGATGGAAGGAACGGCTGCCCACTCCAGTATTATTGCCTGGAAAACCCCAAGGACAGGGGAGCCTGGCGGGCTACAGTCCATGGGGTCGCAAAGGGTTGGACAGGACTAAGTGACTAACACTTACACTTTCACCCCAAACCTGCCACATCATAAAAATTCCCAGAAATATAGAATGAAATGCAGGCTCCAGAGCCCCCAACCCAGACCAATTCAGACCCTCCAGGGAGGGACCCATACATGTTTCACCTACATTCCAAAAGATTCTCATAATAAGGTGAGTTTGGGACACACTGACCTGGCTCTTCATAGCTCAAGACCACTGGGAGGATGGGCTCAGAACCAAGAAACTGCCTGTGATTGGGGTGGCCTGAGAGTCTTCCTGACCTGTGTGCCCTTCACTCACTTCGGTGGGACAAGGGAAAGGAATCAGTCAGCATGAGCAGGATGAGGACTGCCTTTGTAATAGAAATGAGCTGCTCCAAACCTCCTCTTTCTTTCCCAATTAAGCCTCTCCACGTGGAGGCTGCCGGATCACCGGGCAATGGAATGAGATGGAGCAGAAGCAGGCTGCCCAGAAAACTGCTATGCTTCACCGTGGTGACTGCACACCCCCTCCAGCTGTAGCTGGCTTACCTGCAAAAATCATTCAATTCAAAATCACCATATAAACAGGCACACAAACACACTGTACCTGCTGATAGCCAGTAGCAGAGCTAATCACATGCACTACACATTTCATGCAATTTCACACAATTATGAATCTCACGAGGATGCAAATAAAGAGAAAGCCAGGAGCCTTGGTGGAGGGATGTTACAGGGGAGGCATCACAGGGTGAGGAGGTCTCTGGTTCTTCCTAAGAAGCTTTAAACCCCAGGAAACTTCCCAAAGGCCCTCAGCCATCACTTACCCAGGTGACAACGTGCATTGGGAAAAATCATAGATAGTGCGCATTTGAACAGAGTGATCCGGGATCTAGAGGCACCATGGAGATGAGATGGAGCAAAACCCCACCTGGCCCACAGAGCCCCCACCTAGAGTCCACCAGCCCTTTCCCCACCAAGGTGGGCATGCACAGAGCTCCTGAAGGTGGAGCTCTGAACATCCGCCACAGCCAAGTGTTCCTGCTGTCTGAAGCACCTCATCTGCAAAACAAGCATTGGATGGATTTAATCGGAGTGTCACTGCTTGCCAAGTCCTGGTCTAAGGGAGCTTTGGAAGGGTGTTCTAGAAACACATGATCACATTGACTGCGGGATGTGGAGTCAAGTGGAAAAACCATGATGTCCCAAAGATGACCTCAGTGGGATTCATGGGGCCAGTTAAGGGAGTGCCTTCCCAGACCTCTGTCTGAGACAAAGGTCAACATGGAAGGCTGGACACAGGGACAGCCAGCCAGCTCTGAAACTCCCAGTGCACAGAAGCCCACACGGATGGTTATACCTCAGTTGACGGGCTGAAAGTGTTAGCACCCAGTCATGTCCGACTCTGTGATCCCATGAACTGTAGCCAGGGTTCATTTGTCCATGGAATTCTCCTGGCAAGACTACTGGAGTGAGTTTCCATTCTCTTCTTCCAGGGGATTTTCCCAACCTAGGAATCGAATCTGAATCTCCTACACTGCAAGCAGATTCTTTACTGTCTGAGCCACCAGGCTTAATGGATTAGTCCTTTGGAAATATAAATGATAGGGGTTCCCTGAAGCATGAATTTTAAGAGCTCCAGAAATACCCTCAGAAACTTCACTCGGTTTGAATCTGTTTCACGTCTGTGTTTGCATTTCTGGGTGCATATGTACTTAGTTGTGTCCAACTCTTTGTGGCCCCATGGACTGTAGCCCACCAGGCTCCTCTGTCCATGGGATTTCCCAGGCAAGAATACTGCAATGGGTTGCCGTTTCCTCCCAAAGGGATCTTCCTGGCCCAGGGATCAATCTTGCATCTCCTGCACTGGCAGGCAGATTCTTTACCACTGAGCCACCTGGGAAGCCCCTTCATTTCTGGGACCCAGAGTAACAATTCAACTATAGGACTATCCTTGTAAGCCAGTGTCCAGAGCCACCTAGGTCTGTCTTGTCTTGGGCTTCTAGAAGTCTCAGGAAGCAAAGCTTTCAACGTGACCTCAGAATGGGTGCATGGAGCCCAGAAGCCCACTGAACCCACAGAAGGCAAGTATCCTGTGGCCACAGCATAGTAACACCCCAGGATCCCATGAACCACAGGACGGGGGGATGAGGTTGCAAGCATTTTACTAGTGGAGCTTGGGGCAAGCGTCAACCGTGTGCCTCATTTCTGGCCCTGTTACATGTTTCTCGATTGTGCAGACTGGGTGACAACAGGTAAACACCTCACCATAAGCTTATTCACAAATCCCTCACAGAGAGACTCCCAGGAGGCTTCGTCACCAGCTAGACTATGGACTGAGTCTTGACAAATAGATTTTGTTTCCACAACCCACTTGAAAGTAGCACTGTTTCTGCTGCAAGTGAATCAATGCACATATGGATCGCTTGTTCAATAAAAGAAACTAAGGAGGAGGTATTTCAGGAACTAGAGAAGTGGCCAAAAAATATAAAGGAAAAATGATTTAACTGCAACATATTGGAACGAACATCTCAAAGCATGCAATATAAGGAAAAGTTCTACAATAGTTATATCAATGAATGGGAGTTCCATGTTAAAGCCCCTTTACTGGTTAAGCCTGGAAGTTTTTCCTCTTTTTTTTTTTTTTTTTTTTTTTGCCCGGCATCACAAAATTCTTGGTTTGAACTGATTTATCTGATGAAATGCCAGACGTTTCCTGTTGGAATGATGTCTGCCTACTACTAGAAATCTGACATCTGAGCACGTTATGCACTAGATGTATTTTCTGAGATGATCCCTATCACCTCAGCCAGCCTGTTACCAAAACCCGTACAAGACTTGGAGAGTATGAACCTGATCAAACTGAGACCAGTTCCCTGCTTCTGGAGACAGGGAGCCCCTGTCACTCGGCCTTCGTCTCTCCTCCCTTTCTAATTTCAGCTGCCCAGCCCCCTCCACATGCTGCTTGGGCCACCTGGTGTCCCCCAGCCTGTCTCCCTAATATATCTTTTTCACACCAACCCATCTCAGCTTGGATTTTCTGCCCATCTTCTGGCTACACCCAGCTCAAGCCCTGTCTCCCCCAAGTAGATCCTTGTAACCTCCATAAACCCCTAACATCTGTAGAACTCTAACTGGTGCACTTTCCACAGTCAGTGTCACAGATCTTGTTTTTAATTCTCTGAATACATGGAGACTGACTTTCCAAACCCAACATAGGTCCTAGAGGGCAAAAGCAACAAGTGTTTATTAACCAACAAATACAGCTATTTGCTGATAGCATAAATATCATGAAGTCAGTTGGCATGATTAAAGCTCTGTCATCTGCTGCACAGACAGCAAGGGTCAGACACTGGTGACTTACTCTAAACACAATGCAGAGAACAGAGTTGACAGTGGCCCCCATCCGGGTCTTTGTTGGGGGAGCTGCCTGCCCCACCATCGCCATTACCCTAAAAGGAACTGGATACAGACCTGAATCCACAATTTTGGAAAACCTACCAAACACAACATTGAAAGGCCCCCTTCTACTTCTCCTCCCATCTGCATCATCAGGATGTATCATTTTCCTTGTATTTTTTTCCCCACCATAAAACCTCTGGAGGCCCTTCAATACAGAAGGCAAATACACATATGGACACCTTATCTTTGACAAAGGAGGCAAGAACATATAATGGAGTAAAGACAATCTCTTTAACAGGTGGTGCTGGAAATGCTGGTCAACCACTTGTAAAAGAATGGAACTAGACCACTTTCTAACACCACACACAAAAATAAACTCAAAATGGATTAAAGAACTAAACGTAAGACCAGAAACTATAAAACTCCTTGAGGAGAACATAAGCAAAACACTTTCGGACATACATCACAGCAGGATCCTCTATGATCCACCTCCCAGTATACTGGAAATAAAAGCAAAAATAAACAAATGGGACCTAATTAAAATCAAAAGCTTCTGCACAACAAAGGAAACTATAAGTAAGGTGAAAAGACAGCCTTCTGAATGGGAGAAAACAATAGCAAATGAAGCAACTGACAAACAACTAATCTCAAAGATATACAAGCAACTTATGCA
>SJYC01115689.1:0-45020 GCA_006408675.1 Madoqua kirkii | reverse complement strand
CTGACCCCTGCCCTGGCCGGCTCGCTCCCCGCGGACATCGCTATCTGACATAGCACACACTGCAGTCCTGGGCCTCTCTTGTTACCACGGGAGCGCCACCGGCCCGAGGGCAGGGACTCAGCCTTCCGCTCCTGCCACGCCCCGGCACCCAGACTGCCATCCAGAGCAGGCCTGGTGCTCAGTCACTGGGTGAAGGGCTGAGAGCAGGCTCGGCTGGAGTGGGCGGGGGGTGAAGAAACGACCCCCGAGCTGACACAGGACGAGGAGGGCCAGGCTGGGCGCAGAGGAGGAAAGCGCAGGCTGGGCGGAGAGAACCGCATGGGGGAAGGACTGTGCGGAAGGGAGCCGGGGAGCCCCAAGCTGGGGAGGAAGCCGGTGACCCAGCTGCACGGCCGCCCGCCCCCCGGGGGATGGGGACGTGGCACTGCAGCAGCTCCCTGTGGCACCACGTGGAGGAAAGACCCGAGCAGATACAGGGAGGAGGAGGACGCGGCTCAGCCAGGGGCAACCGCAGAGGGAAGCCAGGAAGCAGAGATGCTGGAGAACCGCTCACCTCCCTCCAGGGGCAGCCACCACGGACTGAGCCTGCGTCCACAGCACCTGCTGGGCTGCGTGGCCCCAGCCCGCCCTGCAAAGAGGCAGGGCCAGAGCGCCCAGCGTACAGGTCCTGCCTGCGTCCGCCCAGACCCTCCTCCTGCCTTGACCCAGAGACCTGGGCTCCTTCAGGGATGGCTCCGAAGAGGGTGGACTTCAAGGACATGTGGTAGCTGGGCACAAGGACGCTGCAACACTCAGACCAGAGACGCGCGTCCTCGCAAAACCTGTCCACGTGCGTTCACAGCAGCACGGCTCCAGCAGCCCGAAGGTCGAACAACCCAAAGGGCCAGCATTGGACCAACAGATAAACAAGACGCGGTGAGGACGGCAGGGGAGGACTACGCAGCCCTAAAAAGGAATGGAGTGGAGACCTCCCTGCTGGTCCAGAGGCTGAGACTCTGAGCTCCCAATGCAGGGGGCCTGGGTTTCATTCCTGGTAGGGGAGCTAGATCCCACATGCTGCAACTGAGAGGATCCCGCACGCCACAGTAAAGATCAAAGACCCACATGCTGCCCCTAAAACCTGGCGCGGCCAAAAGAACTTAAGAACGGTCTTTCTAAAGGGGGGAAGTGCCGACACAGGCTACAACATGGACGGACCTCGGCACTGCGGCACTCGGTGACGGGAGCCAGGCCCCCAAGGCGTATACTGCAGGGATCCCTCTGCACAAAAGGTCCTCAACAGGGGGATTCACAGAGACAGGAAGCAGGCTGCTGGCTGCCTGGGGCTGGGGGCTGCGGAGCCACCATGGACAGGCACGGGGGTTCCTTTCTAGGCGGTAGAGAGTTCTAGAATGGGCTGTGATGATGGCTGTGTGGCTCCGGGAAGCCCTCTCTGTGCGCTCCGTGCCAGGCCGCTCTGAACCACTCCAAGCCTCGGGGCTTCGGCACCTGTGGTCATCTCGGCCTGCAGCACCCTTCCTCGGCTCCTTGTCTGTCGTGTTCAGGAGGCATCCAGAGGGGGCCGAGGTGTTCAGCAAGCATTTGCAGAGTGAATGAATGAATGTGTGAGTGAATGAATGTGTGAGTATGTGAATGAGTGAATGTGTGCGTGAATGAATGAGTGCGTGAGTGAGTGAATGAATGAAGGCACCCTGCCTCGGGAGCCCGGATGGCCTTTTCCTTCATGGTGGGGTCTAACAGGCCCCCGACTTGGTCCACAGAAGACCAAGCTGAGGCCCCAGGGAGCGGCTCTGGGACCGAGGACAGAGGGGCAGGCTCCCCAGAGTACTGAGACAGCACCCAGGTCCTGTCTGGGACCTGGTACCCTCTGTGCCCTTGGCCACTCACAGATGAAGGGCCTGGACCCCTGCGAGTCCTGCCCGGGGGCCCAGGCACGGCTGAAGCCCTGTGAGGCCCCCGTCCTGCAGCGAAGCGCCCTCTGCGTCGGCGTCCAGGCGAGGGCAGGCCCGGCCTGCAGCCCCTGCTGCCCGGCAGCCGGCCACGGCTCGGGGATCTCCCCTGAGATCTACTCTTTCCTGTGCCCGCTGGAGGCAGGTTTTTTTCCAGGCTGACAAGAGGGAAAAACACCCCGGGTTATCTCTGTCCCGTGGCAGTTTCCAGCAGCGGTTGGGGGGCGCTCCCCCTGCCAGGGGCCGGGCGTGGTGCGGGGAGGGCTGGCTCCTTACTGCTCTGTGGCGCCGGGTGATCAGGCACAGCTGAAGCCCCCTGAATGCCCCCACCCCAGAGCAGAGGCCCCTTTTGTGCTGGTGTCCAGGAGGGCTGTCGGCACAGGTGGGCAGCCCCGTGTGCCTGCAGGAGCTCTGCAGGGAGGACCAGGAGGTCCACTGAAACCCTGGTGTCACGCCAAGGCCCTGGCGCTCTTACGGCAGGGAGGAGCGGCATCAGTGTCCTGGCTCGGTGCCCCAGCTCTGGCCGGGTGACTGGGGGACAACATTTAAAATCCCTGGGCCTGGTTCAGTCAGAAGGAACAACAGCAGAGACCACAGCTGGGGCAGGGCCCCGAGGGGAGCTGGAGGAGGGGACCTCCGCACGTTCGCAGGACTATTTATCCCCTGCAGAGGATGCCACCCAGCCGGGAATGCAGGCAGTGATGCGGGGTTCTTCCCGGTTGGCCTGGGGGCAACTCCCAACTGAGAGTCTGTGCAGATGGAGTGAACGTCCAGGAGGGAGTGAGCGCCCTGTCACCAGAGGTATTCAAGCCAGACTGAGATCTGTGCCGTCCAAGAGAGGAGCCCTCTGCCACACGCGCATCTGAACTGGGGCTAGTCCGAGGAGAGGTGCTCTGGGTGTAGAGTGATGGCCAGGCTGCAAAGGCCCGTTATGGGAGGGGGGCAGGAGGGAGAGACGAGTCAGCCCTCCCCGCGGCTTCATATTACATGGGTGCTTGGCTGCTTCAGTCGGGCCGGACTCTGTGCCACCCTCTGGACTGTAGCCGCCAGGCTCCTCCGTCCGTGGCATTCTCCAGGCCAGGATGCTGGAGTGGGTTGCCATGCCCTCCTCCAGGGCACCTTCCCGACCCAGGGATGGAACCCGCGCGTCTCTCATGTCCCCTGGATTCACTGGCAGGCAAGCTCTTTACTCCTAACGCCACCTGGGAAGCCCACTTTCATACTGATTGCGTGTTAAATAAATGACAGTATTTTGGACACATTAAAAATATTACTAAGTTTAATGTCATCTTCTCTCACCTTTTTAATGGGGCTACTAGAAAATTGAAATTATGGACGTGGTTCATATTAGTTTCTCTTGGACAGCACTGGTCAGAATCCCTGAGTGGTACCTTCACACACCCTCAGGTGATGTGTGTGCCAACGAAAATCTGAGACGCCCTGCAGGCGCCTTGCCCCGGGGTCTGGGGGACTTGGCTGTGGGGGACTGAGGGCCAACAGCCTGGAGTCCAGCCGTGCTCCGTGGAACATTAACTAAGCGATCCCTCGGCCCGCGAGTCACACGCTTCGTCTCTAGTGTCCTTTCTGCCAGCTGGCTCTCACCAAGAACAAACACAAACTTTCAAGAGAAAGAGGTTAGTTTCTCTTGGACAGCACTGGTCAGAATCCCGAGTGGTACCTTCACACACCCTCAGGTGATGTGTGTGCCAACGAAAATCTGAGACGCCCTGCAGGCGCCTTGCCCCGGGGTCTGGGGGACTTGGCTGTGGGGGACTGAGGGCCAACAGCCTGGAGTCCAGCCGTGCTCCGTGGAACATTAACTAAGCGATCCCTCGGCCCGCGAGTCACACGCTTCGTCTCTAGTGTCCTTTCTGCCAGCTGGCTCTCACCAAGAACAAACACAAACTTTCAAGAGAAAGAGGTAGCTGAGCAGGGTCTGGGCTCTCCTCAAAGCGAACCACGTCCCAAATCCACCATTCGCTGGCATCCTGTAACTTGGTGAAAAGCTCACTCAGTCACGTCCGACTCTCTGTGACCCCATGGAGTATACAGTCCGTGCAGTTCTCCAGGCAGGAACACTGGAGTGGGGAGCCCTTCCCTCCTCCAGGGGATCTTCCCAACCCGGGGATCGAACTCAGGTCTCCTGCATTGCAGGTGGATTCTTTACCAACCGAATCACAGGAGGAACCCAAGAATACTGGCGTGGGTAGCCTATCCCTTGTCCAGCGGACCTTCCCGACCCGGGAATCAAGCCAGGGTCTCCTGCATCGCAGGTGGATTCTGTACCACCTGAGCTATGAAGGAAGCCCTGTAGCTCGGTAAAGCCTGGGAAATAATCTCCGAAAACAACTGAAAAATGGATCTGCATGTTTATAAAAGTAAATAAATGAAACACATAACCAACTCTCCCTAAATTCCTCCTCCATTTTCTCTCTGAAAACTTGGCCCCGAGGTGTTCAATGGCACTAAATATAGAACCGGTGAGCAAGTGAATCACTCGAGGTGCCGGGGCCCAGGGCTGTTTCACGGGGGAGCTGTAAACCACGGAGAGCTGGGCGCTAGAATCACAATGCCGACGGGCCTCCCGTCGGTGAACAGACCGGGGGAGGAGCAGGGCTGGGACCTGCCGGGAAGTGGGCAGGGCGAGGCCTCTCCACATGCAAAGCAGCCCAGGCTCAGAGGCTGCCCTGGTTTTCTGTGACATAAGCCGCGCCACACACACTCCTTCCAGAGTCCAGGAGGTGATCTGCCTGTCGCCCCCACCCCAGACCCCAAACACACCATCTGGGACCTCACCTCCTGTCTCCCTCAGTCAGTGAGCAACACTGGCCTCTTTATCTCAAGCTCTTACACTTGCCGTTCCCTCTGTCTGGGATGCTGTTCCCCACGCGGCTCACTTCCTGCCCTCCCGTTCAGCAGAGGCCTCCCCTGACTCCCTAATAGAAAACGCTCCCCCCACCTCCGGGCACCTCTGCCCGCACACCCTGCTCTCCCTTCTCATCACCCCGCTCATTACAGTGGCAGTGGGGGCTATATATATGCGATTATTTGCTGATCCCCTGCTTTCCCTCTGGAAGGTCAGCTCCATAAAGGCAAGTACCACTTGATCCCAGAGCTTAACACAGTACCAGACACAGAAATAGGTGCTTGGTAAACATTTGTTGAAAGAGTGAATGCATGGATTTCCAGTCCTTTCTTTCCGCTGGCCGCGTGATCTCACTGGGATAAGGTCCAACTCGCCAGCGGTAAGCTTTTCATGCGTCCACTCAACACAGCCTCCTTCCAAATATCTATCCGTCCATCCACCCAGCCGTCTACCCATATAACTGTTCATCCAAACATCCTTCCAAATACTTCCTATCTATCTTCCCTTCCCTGATGGCTTAGTGGCAAAGAACCTGCCTGCAGTGCAGGAGACCCCAGTTCAATCTCTGGGTCGGGAAGATCCCCCGAGAAAGAAATGGCAACCCACCCCAGTATTCTTGCCTGGAGAATCCTGTGGACAGAGGGGCCTGGTGGGCTACACGGGGTGGCAGAGTCAGACATGACTGAGTGACTAAACAACCACAACCTACCCCTCCAAACATCTATCCATCCGCCCACATATCTATTCACCTAACCTCTTTCTAATATCTATCCATCTGGCTCAGAGGCTAAAGCGTCTGCCTCCAATGTGGGAGACCCAGGTTCGATCCCTGGGTTGGGAAGATCCCCTGGCGAAGGAAATGGCAATCCACTCCAGTATTCTTGCCTGGAGAATCCCATGGACAGAGAAGCCTAGTAGGTTACAGTCCATGGGGTCGCAAAGAGTCGGACACGACTGAGCAACTTTACCTTCACCAATCATAGAGCCGGGGAACAAGGGAACCACTCTGGGGTGCCGTGATTGTTATTCATCCATGTCTATATCCATGCCCTGCCCATATTATTCATCCATCCAACCAACCATTCAGCCATCCACCTAACCATCTTTTAATATCTGTCCATCTAATCCCACATCCTTCCACCCACATAACCATTAATCTGATCATCCTTCCAAATACAACCTACCATCTATTTATCCATCCAACTATCCACATATAGAATGGATGCTTTTGAACTTCTGTGTTGCAGAACACTCTTGACAGTCCCTTGGACTGCAAGGAGGTCCAACCAGTCCATTCTGAAGGAGATCAGTCCTTGGTGTTCTTTGGAATCACTGATGTTGAAGCTGAAACTCCAATACTTTGGCCACCTGATGTGAAGAACTGACTCACTGGAAAAGACCCTGATGCTGGGAAAGATTGAAGGTGGGAGGAGAAGGGGATGACAGAGAATCAGATGGTTGGATGGCATCACCGACTCGATGGACATGAGTTTGAGTTGGTAAGCTTGAGTTTGAGCTCCGGGAGTTAGTGATGAACAGGGAGACCTGGCATGCTGCAGTCCATCGGGTCGCAGAGAGTCAGACATGACTGAGTGGATGACCTGAACTGATCCACATAATCCACCCGCCCAATGGCTCAGTCTCCCGCCTCCCCAAACCAGCTCCCAGACGCTGGGGCCTCCTACTGCCAGGCCCCACCGTCTCCCACCCTCCTTCACCGAGTTCAGCTCACGCTGCCGTGATCCCAGGCGGAAATTCCCTCTTTCCCTCTGCTGTTAGAACATCGGCACCTCGGAAGCACAGGCTGTGCCTTCCCTCTGCTCAAGAGGGCTGGCACGTAGGAGACGCCAGTGAACATTTGCTGAATGAGCATATTTTTCTTTTCCCCGTATTTATTTCCTACTCAACTGTGAGCTCCCTGATGGCCAAAGCCATGTGCTAGTCATCTGCTGCTAAAATCTCGCACCTGACTCAAAGAAGGTGTGTTGCCTTACCGAGTGAATGCGTCAGTGAATGCACAGGAGAGGACTACGGCAAGAGCAGAGATTCTGGAGCCATACTGCCTGGAGGCAGATCCTGGATCTCTTTTTTTTTTAAGCGGCATGACCTTGGGTGAGTTAATGAACCTCTCTGTGTCTCAGTGTGCTCATTTGTAAAAGGGAGATCACAGTACTTCCTTCCTAAGTCAGAAGGAGAGAGAGAAACACTGCATGACGTCACCCATACGTGCGATCTAAAACAGGGCACACGTGAACAGGTCCACGACACGGAGACGGACTCGCAGACAGAGAGCGGCCGTGGCGGCCAAGGGTCGGAGGAGGGAAGGAGCGGGAGTGTGGGATTAACAGACACAGATTGTTATCACAGGATGGAGAGACGAAAGAAGGCCCTACTGTGTGACCCGGGGAACTGTGTCAATGTCCTGTGATAAACCATAGTGGGAAAGAATACGAAAAAGACTGTGTATATGCAAGCTAATGACTCTGCTACGCAGCAGAAATTAACCCAACATTGTACGTCAACTACAGTAGTTTTAAACACAGAGCTTCACTGGGCTCTTAGGAGATTTATATGACTTAATATACATTGAGTACTTAGAGCAGAGCCTGGAGTAAGATAAGGGTGGGCTTCCCAGGGGGTGCTAGTGGTAAAGAACCTGCCTGCCAACGCAGAGATGCAGGAGACGAGGGTTTGATCCCTGGGCTGGGAAGATCCCCTGGAGGAGGGCATGGCAGTCTGTTCCAGGATTCTTGCCCGGAGACTCCCATGGGCAGAGGAGCCTGGCGGGCTCCAGTCCACAGGGTCGCAAAGAGGCGGACACGACTGAAGGACTTAGCAGACACAAGCACTCACACGGGCGGAACAGAGTGAGCAAAGGCAAGGAGGCGATGAGGTCAGAGGGTCCCCGGGGCCCAGGTTGCAAAGGGCCTCACCGGCGTTCGTGAAGACTTCAGCTTCGGCTCTGAGCGAGTTGGGGGCTGGCGTGGGGCTGGGAGTGGAGAGTGGATGAGGTAAGTTGCATGCGAAGGGTTTCCCTGGCGGCCGAGTGGTTTAAGAGTGTGCCTCGCAAGGCCAAGAGCACCGGTTCAATCCCCAGTCCGAGAAGACTGCACACGCCACGGAGCAACCGAGCCCATGCGGCAAGGGAAGCCATGGCGGGGAGAAGCCTGCGCCCCAACCGGAGAGCGGCCCCCGCTGGCTGCAGCTGGAGGACCGCCATGCGCGGCAGCGCAGCCCCAGCACAGCCCCCAGAAAATCAAGAGACACCAAAAGCACCACCACCTTCCACTGAAGGGCTGCCGGGGCATGCTGGCCGCAGGGAGACGCGTTAGGAGGCTGCTGGACTACGCCAGGGAGGCGGTGATGGGGCGTGGACAGTGAACGCCACGCACGAAGGCAGAACCCGATGTGCCGGGCGTAGGGAGTGGCAGGGGTCGGGACCAAGCCCGGGGGTGGGGAGGACAGGGCTGCTCCCCCCAAGCGGGCGGGCGGATGGAGGCGGAGGCGTGTCTGTGGGAGAAGCAGCCACAGTGAGGGCTGGGGCAGGTGGGCTCCAGGCCAGCAGACCCCCTGGAGCGGGGCGGGGGCAGCTGAGGCTCGAGTCTGGACAGACGTCTGGGCAGGAGACCAGATTCCACGGACAACTCTGCAGCTCCCGGATTGTGGCGGTGCCTGGGTACCTCTGGGTGGGCTGGGAAGGGCCGGGGCAGAGCTCTGTCCTAGGGGCGCTGCTCTGACACCCCCGAGACCCAGGGGGACCTCACCTGTCACGAGGTGGGGAGGGCCCGTGCAGCGGGCTCTGCCCCTAGCGACCCCCTCTCCTCTGAGATGTGTATAAGAGACAGTCATAGTCAAGCGGGCGGGCGGATGGAGGCGGAGGCGTGTCTGTGGGAGAAGCAGCCACAGTGAGGGCTGGGGCAGGTGGGCTCCAGGCCAGCAGACCCCCTGGAGCGGGGCGGGGGCAGCTGAGGCTCGAGTCTGGACAGACGTCTGGGCAGGAGACCAGATTCCACGGACAACTCTGCAGCTCCCGGATTGTGGCGGTGCCTGGGTACCTCTGGGTGGGCTGGGAAGGGCCGGGGCAGAGCTCTGTCCTGGGGGCGCTGCTCTGACACCCCCGAGACCCAGGGGGACCTCACCTGTCACGAGGCGGGGAGGGCCCGTGCAGCGGGCTCTGCCCCTAGCGACCCCCTCTCCTCTGTCCAGTGAAGTGACTCGCACACCTCCTCCCCAGGTCCCCAGCAGGCCGCGCAAATGGTCCATGGGGAACACGGGGCTTCAGAGCGAGAAAGAGCCTGAGGAATTTCGAATGTAGGAATTACAACCCAACCGGGGCTTTAAAACGACCACGGCAGCTACCACCACTACCACGGGAAAAAGCACGTTCACAGCAGCAGCTGCTGCCCTCCAAGCGCCCGTCACAGGAGAGCACGGCCTCACCTTCACCCCGCACGATGGCTCCGGGGAGCAGGATATCGCTGCTTCTCTCCCGGGGAGGAAACCAAGGCTGAGGCGGGCAGACCACCCAGGGTCAGGCGGCGAGCCGCAAGGTCAGGATTCTGACCTCCAGAAGCCCAGCGTCCCCTCTTGGGTCAAGAGCTCGGTGTGGTGAGGAGGCTTTGACCTGCTCCCTACCCAGGATGCAACACCCTGCAGAACCACCCAGCCCGCAGGCCAGAGCCTCAAGTAGGCCACCTGCAAAATGGGCACAGTTACCCCCGCTCGCTTGGAGGAAAACCGTGAGGCTTGACCAAGGAAACGTGTTAGAAAGTAAAGTCACTCAGTCGTGTCCCACTCTTTGCAACCACATAGACTGCAGCCCGCCAGGCTCCTCTGTCCATGGGATTCTCTAGGCAAGAATACTGGAGTGGGTTGCCGTTCCCTTCTTCCAGGGGATTTCCCCGACCCAAGGATCAAATTGTTAGAATCATTGTTATTTCAAAATACTACCAATCCTTCAAGGTCTAAAATACACACACACACACACAAAGACACAGAGACACACACACACACAGACACACACACACACACACAAAGTCACAGAGACACACACACACACACACACACAAAGTCACAGAGACACACACACACACACACACACAAAGTCACAGACACACATACACACACACACACACACACACACACAGAAGAGACACAGAGAGGCCGGGCAGAGCGTGGGCCGGGAGGCAGGTGGCTGAGAGGGGAGCTTGCCGCCACGTTTCCTGCCTGGGTGACCTCAGTCCGCCCCTTGGCCACCTGTACCTCCACTCTCCCCACCTATAAAATGGGAGCAACAGCACCTTCCCCAGGGGCCGGGGGCTCATTTATGGAGACCAGCAGCACTAGGCCAATGTGCGGTGCGACAGACCTTTCAAGGAGTGTGCTGAGCAGCGGAGGCTGGGCTGGCCCTGTCCACCCCCAGCGTGCCCTGCCTGGTCCGCCCCCTCTGCACAACGTCCCAGGGTGGCCCTGAGGTCAGGTGAGCCCCTGACCTGCGGCAGCCCTCAAGCCGGGGCCTCGGCTGCCCGTCTGTGAAATGGAGCTCACGAGGACCACCCCCCGCAAGGTGGTCAGGACGGTGAAACGGACGCCCTCATGTATACAGAGCACAGGACTCTCGTCTCGAAGGCGCGCCACAGGGGGAGGGCTTGAAGAAGCCCTTTGTCAGCGCAGGGGTCCTTTCGGGGGACACGGCAGCACCTTGATGGCTCCTCCAGGGACACATGAGTGTCGGGATCAGGGCAGGCGACACTGCCGCCCGGGTGCCAAGTCCTCCGCTGCCCCCCTACTCCGCTCCCCTCCCCGGCCTGGGCAGATTTGATAACACCCGGAGTCCCACTCCCCCCGCGGGGCACAAAGGTGGCGATTGTCCCCGGTGGGCGCCTTTTGACTTAGTCTCGCCGCGCTGAAATCGAGCCCCTTCTGCTGCGCCCCACCTGGGAGGCCTCACGGGGCCTTGCCAGGCCGCCCCCTCCCACTTTGGCCGGTTTCAAATGTGTGTTCCCCCCACCCCGCCCCTGGAAGGCCCGCAGCCACGCTGGGGACGTCTTCCAAGGGAACCGTCACCCACGGCCCCTCTGCGAGGCCCTCCCCTCGGCTGACCGGGGCCCAGAGGGGCAGCAGGACTGCGCCCTCGCTGCCAGACCTTTCCGGGCCCCCCAAGAAGTGACACGGAGGTGTGAGCCCAGTGCCCACCGCCCCAAGCCAGCCTGTCCACCGGGCCTTCCTGCCCGAGTCACAAGCCGCACGCCGCCCAGCCCGGGAAACGCAGGCTGAGGCGCGTGCTTCGTCCTACTCATCGGCAGTGAACTTAAACTTCAGCAGCCACATGGGGCCCACGGCCACACAGGACGGCAGCGCCAGAGCATTCTCAATGCCTGTGCTCCTCCAACCCTCATAACGTGAAGCGATCGTCGTCACCGTTCTGCAGAGGGAGGCACTGGGCACAGAGAGGGGCGTTCTGCAGAGGGAGGCACTGGGCACAGAGAGGCGTGTTAAGACGCCCAAGTTCACACAGCCCGGAAACAGGAACGCTGAGCACCATCTCCAGAGCCCACTCCCCACAGAAGGCCAAGCCAGCCTCAGCCCAGCCCCTCCGGTCCACAGCTGTGCACAGGAAGGCAGGGGACAGGTCCTTGCAACCCCCGGGCCCCCCAGGACCCCTTCTGGACAGCGAGCATCGCACTGAGGTCGCCCCACCTTGGTGAGCGCACCCACTGGGCGCCGGCCTCCAGGGTGGGCTCCGGGAGGTGCTGAGGTGGTTCTCACGCCCACCCAGAGGGACGAGAGGAGTCGGCAGAGAGACAGGATAAGGGTCCCCGGCCAGCTTCCCTAGGCTGAGCCAGCCCAGAGGTCCCACGATGGCAGGAGGTGTGCCAAGTCCCAGCATGGGCCTGGGTACCCTGGCACCTCCTCGTCCTGCTCCTGCACCCCCAGGACGGCCCAGACCCCTCTCCAGCCGGTGACAGACAACGGGGGCAACTTCCTCTCCACATGGCCCTGCTCCCTCCTGACTCAGGAGAGTCCTCTCCCAGGACGAAGGCAGGGCTGCCCCAGCGCTGCAGCGGCTAGGACAGGAGAGGACAGGGGGTGCCCAAATAGCCTACAATCCCCAAACCTCAGACAGTGGGGCCTTCAGGGGGGCGGGGGACCCCAGAGCATCCGAGGTACCCCAAATAGGGGACTGGAGAATCTCAGGACAATGTCTTGAAACCACAGGACGGAAGAACTGGGGAGAAACGTGTCTAGGTCCAAGAGGTCCTGGGGCAAGAGAAGCTGTCGAGGTCAAGAGCCGGATCCAGAGCCAAGGCGGCGCCTGCCTGCTGTGTGGCCTGGGCTGTGTCTTGACCTCTCTGGGCCCGTTTCCCCATTTGCAAGATGACGGCGAAGAATGAGAGCTTCACGGGGCCGTGGGGATGAAGTCGGTGAGAACGCGGAACTGGCCCCCACCTTCTCCCAGCAACCAGGTACCTGCCCTCCAGCTCGTCCCATCAGAGCTGCAACCGGCAGCCACTTTCCAGCCTCCTCTGCCATGTGGTCCTGCCTCCTGGCCCCCCCACGCCCCCACCCCAGGCCCCTCGCTGACCAGGGGAGATGTGTATAAGAGACAGGTCCACTGCAACCCAGGGCTAAGCGGGCTGCTGAGGACCAGGCCCCGTGGAGCTGGGGGCCCGGAGACGTCTCCCTTCCCCAGGGAAGGGCTGGGGCTGCCCCTGCCCCCATCACCTCCCCACCCCTCCCACTGCTATCGCAGCAGCAGCGTCACCCAGCGGACCTGGCTGTGCCCTGCCCCTGCGGCGTCACCACGGAGGACTGGAAAAAAGCCCTCAGGCATCCTCCCCACCGGGCCCCCAAGGGCTCTGCTCCAGCCCCCCCCAGCTTCTGCTCTGGACCTGCCTGACTGCTTCCTCTGGGCCTGGCCATCCCAGCCGGCTGTCCCCGAGGACCTCTCGCCCACAGCAGCACCCCGTCCAGCCCACCCTCAGCTTTGGCCGGTCACAGGGTGGGGAGGGGTTGACACCGAAAGGGGGAGCTGAGCTGGGAGCTGGGCGCACATCCTGCCCCCTGCCCCTACTGCCTGTGGCCTTGGCAGGGTCTCTGTGATGGGAACCGTCTCCCATCTATTAAGTGGGCAAAGTTCTCAGCGTCGTCTAGAGACCAGGGCAGTAGAAGCTGGGGACCAGAGTAGGGGCTTCAGTTTTTGAGGTTTACTTTGTAACAGATACATTATAAAGATATTTAAAGCTATGTGTGTATGTTAAGTCGCTCAGTTGTGCCCGACTCTCTGAGACCCCATGGACTGTAGCCCACCAGGCTCCTCTGTCCATGGGATTTCCCAGGCTAGAAACCTGGAGAGGGTAGTCATTCCCTTCTCCAGGGGGTCTTCCCAACCCGGGAATCGAACCCGGGTCTCCTGCGCTGCAAGGCAGATTCGTCACCATCTGAGCCTACCAGGGAAGCCCCCAGAAGGCAGATTCAAATGTAAAACTACAAAGCTTTTAGAGGAAAGAAAAACACACAGGGTAAAATGTTCAGGACCGAGGGCTCAGCAGAGAGTTCTCCGTACAAAAGCACTATTCGTAAAAGGGAGAGCGGATAAATTAGACCTTTTTAAAATTAAAAACTTCTGCTCTGCAAGGGAATCTATGAAAAGGAGGAAAGCACAAGCATAAACCGGAGCAGCAGGCACCACGAACCGTGTGTCCGACGGAAGACTAGCATCCAGAACCATCCAGCAACTCTCAACTCAGCCCAAAACCCTAATCGGATCAAAAAACGGGCACAAGGCACGAAGAGACGTTCCCTGGGAGAGGATGTGCATTTGGCAAATGCGCACACGGAATGATGGTCCACGTCACTAGTGACGAGGAAACAGTCGTTAAAACCACAGTGACGACCCGCACACACCTCTCAAGCGGCAAAACCAAAGCCAGTGACAACTGCCAGCGCCGGAGAGGATGCAGTGAAACAGGCCCCTGGCACCGCGCTGGCGGGCACCGAGGACCACACGGCCGCTCTGCGAGGGCACAGCCCTTCCTCACAAAGCTCGACACACCGCCACGGCACTGACCCCCAGAGGCCTGGAGCCATGCGTCCACACCAAAACCTGCCCACCAGTGTTCACAGCCACCTCGTGTGCCACAGCCCCTGCCCAGAAACTACCAGACGGCCTTGAATGGGGGAAGGGTTCCAGACCATGAAACCACACTCCGTCATAGAAAGGAACAAACTCTCCATCGATGCAACACGTTGAATAAATCAGGAGGTGATTATGCTGAGCGAAAAAAGCCAATCCCAGCTGGTTACCTAGTGTGCAATCCCATTTATATAACAACCGGGGAATGATGAAATGTGGAAATGGACAAGAGATCAGTGGCTGCCAGGGGCTACAAAGGCCATGAAGGAGGCTGAGCGCCAAAGAGTTGATGCTTCTGAACTGTGGTGTTGCAGAAGACTCTTGAGAGTCCCTTGGACTGCAAGGAGATCCAAGCAGTCCATCCTAAAGGAGATCAGCCCTGGGTGTTCATTGGAAGGACTGATGCTAAAGCTGAAGCTCCAATACTTTTGCCAGCTGATGCGAAGAGCTGACTGACCAGAAAAGACCCTGATGCTGGGAAAGGCTGAAGGCGGGAGGAGAAGGGGGAGACAGGATGAGACGGCGGATGGCGCCATAGACTCCACGGACACGAGCTTGAGCAAGCTCTGGAAGACAGTGGAGAACGGGGAGGCTGGCATCCGCTCTTTCTGGCAAAGACATGACTGAACAACAGGGGCTGAGGAGGGTACAGGGAGGGCGGGAAGCAGCTCCGGCTGCCAGAGGGAAGCGCAGGAATCCTCGCCACGGAACGCTCCGTGTCCTGACTGCCGACCCACACCCGGCCGGGATGCCGGGTTAATTTTACAAGCTGCCGGCGAACACCAAGCCAAGGGCACGCGGGAGCTTTCTGAATTCTTACAACCGCACGTGGGTTGACATCTCAACATAACATTTTAATGTAAAAACGCAAGAGATCCATTGAAGTTTTACTGTGAGATATGCAGTGAATATGTGTTTGTTCTAAGTATGCCCCACACAACACTGGAGACACATTTGTACTAAAGAGCCCTTCATTGTCTCGAATTGGACTGGGAGGCCTGGTCTTGATCTGGGGAATCCCCCCAGGTGAGAGGAGATGCCTGGCAGTCACTCATCAGTCCGCAAACACCGCCTGAGCGCTTACCGCGTGCCAGGCCCCGTTCTAGGCACGGAGGAGACGGCTGCAAACCCAGGCCGCCCCAGCCCTCGCGGTGCTGATGCTGTGGGGGGAGGAGACGGGGGGCTGAGACGTCAAGTGTCTGCTTAGCCACTCAGTCAGGTCCGACTCTTTGCACACCTCTGGACCATAGCCCGCCAGGGTCCTCTGTCCAGAGGATTTTTCCGGCAAGAACACCAGCGTGGGTTGCCATTCCCTCCTCCGGGGGATCTTCCTGACCCAGGGGGTTAAACCCATGTCTCCTGTGTCTCCTGCATTGCAGGCAGATTCTTTACCGCTGAGCCGTTCAGGGAAGCCCCGAGCAGAGACGTAAAGAGCTGTGTGAGTAAGATGACTTCACACGGCAGTAAGTGTGACAAAGAAAGTAAAGCAGGACAGTGAACAGAGCTGAGGTGGTCAGACAAGTGGAAAGTCAAGGAGGGGTTCCCCGGGAAGGGGACCTCTGAGCAGAGACCAGCAGGAACTAGCTACATAGACTTTCGAGGGAAGGGCATTCCAGGCTGGAGAAACAGCACGTGCAAAGGCCCTGTGGCAGGAACACAAGCCAGGCGGCCTCCCGAGCATACAGCCGGGGCCACGGCCGGTGTCCAGTCGCTCCTAAGAGCCACGTACTCCTCCCATCCCCTCACATCAGAACTAGAAGACCCTCTGACACTCAAGGTTCCGCCATGGAGGACACAGGAGGCCTGGAGAGTCGGGGTTTGCCCACAGCCACCCCTGGTCCACCTCCCTCAAGTTCCAGCTGGAAGCTGTCATATCTGGGAAGGGAAGAATGCACATGGGCACCAGACCCAGAGACGGGAAGGACACAGAGGCCCTCGGAGGCCTCCCCAGAGCCCAGCCTGGGCGGCCGGCTGGCTCCAGGGCAGGCGGGACCTGGCTGGGCTCCGGCCCTCGGCGTGCCACCTGACCACTCCATCCGATCAAATATGCAAGTGGCCCTCAGGACAGCAAGAGGGGAGCATAGCTGAGCAGCCTTATCTGGGCCCCGCCCCAGCCACCAAGGCCAGCGCCCTGCCGTCCCCTGACTCCCGGGCCTCGGGGCAGGGTGGGAAGCGTGCTCCTGGGAGCACCCAGACCAGACGGGGCAGGGCAGGAAGGGACAAGACCTGCACCCTCGGCGGGCAGGGGCTGGGCAGGGACTGGGAGGTGACTCCCGTTCGGGTGGAATTCCATCTCCCTGAGCTCACCTCCCTTGGAGCAAGCGGCACATTCCAGCGGGGCCAGCCCCATCCCAGCTGGGCCCCCGTCCCCAGGGCTGCCTCCGCGGGGCTCAGGCACCACGTGCCCAGGAAGGGCCCCCAGAGCCCCCCTGCACGCGAGGCGCTTAGTGTCCAGCGAGGCCTCGAAGGCATGCCCGGCCCGGTGCAGGAGCATCATGGAGGCGCAGAGACTGACCCCCAGGCCCCCAGCAGAAAGGCGGCTCCAAGCGCAGCAATCGGGGACCATCCACAAGACCCACCTCCCCGTCTTCTGCAGCCCATACGTTCCTGCCCCAGTGCCCGTTTCCCCAGGGCTGAGCCCGGCTCTGGGCCTTCCCAGTATAATCTTCAGGCTAGCCTGTCCTGCTAAGGCGTCGGCTCTCACCTCCAGCTGGTGGCTCCCAGAGGTGGCTCCAACCAGGACCTCCCTCCAGGCACGCGTGGTCCCCGGGCTTTCCCACCTGCTGCTCATGGGACCCTCGACCACCAAGCCCAAGTGCACCCTCATAACCATCACCCCTCACGTCCAGTCTCCGCCTGCCCCAGGGCCTGACTGCAGGGAGGTGGGCTCCCACCCATCCACCCCAGATGCAACCCGAGCTGGGTTCCCGCCCACCCTAGCCCCTAAACAACAGTGACCTCTGCCCACCCGTGGGCCCTGCAGGGCTGGGGCACCCGCTGCCACCCCGCCCCTGCCCTCTGCTCCCCACGTGGTCCCGGAGACCTGCCCCCGGCACCCCTCCTGCAAAGCCTCTGCAAGAACCGCCAGCCCAAGTGGGACACTCTCTCCTGGGCCTGCACTGGACCAGAGCCCGCTCTGCAGCCCCATCACCCCCGGGCCCCTCGCCCCACGTATATGCAGTCTGCCCCACGGGCCCACACTTCTGGGGACTACAGGCCCCTGCAGAGATTTCCTGGCAGCTCAAATGGCAAAGAATCTGCTGCAGCTCAGAAGACCTGGGTTCAATCCCTGGGTCAGGAGGATCCCCGGAGGAGGGCATGGCAACCCATTCTGCTATTCTTGCCTGGAGATAGGCTGGAGAAACAGCACGTGCAAAGGCCCTGTGGCAGGAACACAAGCCAGGCGGCCTCCCGAGCATACAGCCGGGGCCACGGCCGGTGTCCAGTCGCTCCTAAGAGCCACGTACTCCTCCCATCCCCTCACATCAGAACTAGAAGACCCTCTGACACTCAAGGTTCCGCCATGGAGGACACGGGAGGCCTGGAGGGTCGGGGTTTGCCCACAGCCACCCCTGGTCCACCTCCCTCAAGTTCCAGCTGGAAGCTGTCATATCTGGGAAGGGAAGAATGCACATGGGCACCAGACCCAGAGACGGGAAGGACACAGAGGCCCTCGGAGGCCTCCCCAGAGCCCAGCCTGGGCGGCCGGTGGCTCCAGGGCAGGCGGGACCTGGCTGGGCTCCGGCCCTCGGCGTGCCACCTGACCACTCCATCCGATCAAATATGCAAGTGGCCCTCAGGACAGCAAGAGGGGAGCATAGCTGAGCAGCCTTATCTGGGCCCCGCCCCAGCCACCAAGGCCAGCGCCCTGCCGTCCCCTGACTCCCGGGCCTCGGGGCAGGGTGGGAAGCGTGCTCCTGGGAGCACCCAGACCAGACGGGGCAGGGCAGGAAGGGACAAGACCTGCACCCTCGGCGGGCAGGGGCTGGGCAGGGACTGGGAGGTGACTCCCGTTCGGGTGGAATTCCATCTCCCTGAGCTCACCTCCCTTGGAGCAAGCGGCACATTCCAGCGGGGCCAGCCCCATCCCAGCTGGGCCCCCGTCCCCAGGGCTGCCTCCGCGGGGCTCAGGCACCACGTGCCCAGGAAGGGCCCCCAGAGCCCCCCTGCACGCGAGGCGCTTAGTGTCCAGCGAGGCCTCGAAGGCATGCCCGGCCCGGTGCAGGAGCATCATGGAGGCGCAGAGACTGACCCCCAGGCCCCCAGCAGAAAGGCGGCTCCAAGCGCAGCAATCGGGGACCATCCACAAGACCCACCTCCCCGTCTTCTGCAGCCCATACGTTCCTGCCCCAGTGCCCGTTTCCCCAGGGCTGAGCCCGGCTCTGGGCCTTCCCAGTATAATCTTCAGGCTAGCCTGTCCTGCTAAGGCGTCGGCTCTCACCTCCAGCTGGTGGCTCCCAGAGGTGGCTCCAACCAGGACCTCCCTCCAGGCACGCGTGGTCCCCGGGCTTTCCCACCTGCTGCTCATGGGACCCTCGACCACCAAGCCCAAGTGCACCCTCATAACCATCACCCCTCACGTCCAGTCTCCGCCTGCCCCAGGGCCTGACTGCAGGGAGGTGGGCTCCCACCCATCCACCCCAGATGCAACCCGAGCTGGGTTCCCGCCCACCCTAGCCCCTAAACAACAGTGACCTCTGCCCACCCGTGGGCCCTGCAGGGCTGGGGCACCGCTGCCACCCCGCCCCTGCCCTCTGCTCCCCACGTGGTCCCGGAGACCTGCCCCCGGCACCCCTCCTGCAAAGCCTCTGCAAGAACCGCCAGCCCAAGTGGGACACTCTCTCCTGGGCCTGCACTGGACCCCAGCCCGCTCTGCAGCCCCATCACCCCCGGGCCCCTCGCCCCACGTATATGCAGTCTGCCCCACGGGCCCACACTTCTGGGGACTACAGGCCCCTGCAGAGATTTCCTGGCAGCTCAAATGGCAAAGAATCTGCTGCAGCTCAGAAGACCTGGGTTCAATCCCTGGGTCAGGAGGATCCCCGGAGGAGGGCATGGCAACCCATTCTGCTATTCTTGCCTGGAGAATCCCACGGACAGGAGAGCCTGGGGGGCTGCAGTCCAGGGACTCACACAGAGTCGGACACGCCTGAGCGACCAACACCATGCTCCTACAGCGGCCGTGACTTCCCCCTGAACTCCCTCCCTCCCGCCTGCCTTGTCCACGTGGAGGACTCATACGTATCCTTCAAAGCCCTGCTCAAGGGTCCCTCCTTTTTGCCCCAGAGGTGCCCGGACTTCTCCAAGAAGAAACTGCTCCCGCCTCTGAGCCCTTACGAGCCCCCTGAACAGCTGCGTGCCTCCTGTACCGTCCAGTCCCGAATTATCACTTCTGCTCCTCTGCCCGCCTCTCTCACCAGACTGAGCACCTCGAGGGCAAAAGGAGTGGTGCGTGCATCCCCTCGCTGCCCCAAAGGCGGGAAAGAGACGACACAAAGCCACAAAGATCCCAACACCATCCAGAGATTCCAGCCCACCGCTTCAGACGCCTCTCTCCCTCCCAAAGACCTTGATTTCAAACCCAAAGTGGGAGAGTGTAAACATTAACATTCTACAGCCCCAACCTCAACAGTGTGTGATTTCAACCCCAAAATACGGTGACCCTAAAATTCCAAAACATGTGTCCTGGTGCTAGGAAAAATTGAAGGCAAGAGGAGAAGGGGACGACAGAGGATGAGATGGTTGGATGGCATCACCAGCTCAGTGGACGTGAGTCTGAGTGAGCTCCGGGAGGACACGGAAGCCCAGCGCGCTGCCGTCCGTGGGGTCGCAGAGATTTGGACACGGCTTGGCGACTGAACAACAGCAGCAAAATTCCAGCAGCGACTCTGCTTGGAGCTTCACATCTCCAAAGGGTCTGCTGGCTCTGTCTTCACACCTGACCCCTCTGATTCAACACTGCTGACCACACGATTGCTCAAGGCAACAGGTCACGGGCTGCAGGGGTGCCCACCCCACCGCCAGCACAGCCCCCTGGACGCATCTGCAGGTGAAAGCGTGGCTCGGCGCCCCCAGGAGCAAACTGGAGACAGGGTGATCCCTGCATGCTATTCGTCATCAGTCAGCTGGGGCGGGGGCGCCCCTGCAGCCTCAGGGCCACCCCTCGTGGGGTCTGCCACTGCCCCAGCCCCCGGGACGCACGCCGCGTCCCCCTCCCCCGTTCTCTCTCGCCCGCTGCCAGCAAGCCCAGAGCCCCGTGGTCAGGTTGAGTCTTGTCTCCTCTCAGCAGGGGGAGGGAGCTGGCAATAAACACATCTGCGCTTCCTTCCAAGATACGCACCAAGACGTCCAGCTCCACCGCACCTGCGGCCCACGGAAGACTGGGGTAGGCAGAGCCTCTGGCACGGGGTCCCATGCCTGCAGGCTGCAGGGTCCCGGGGGTCCCCCACCTACGCCCCCGCCAGGCCCCGGAACAAATGGAGGCTCATCATGCCGTGTGACAGATGAGGACACCGAGGCCCCCAGAGGGGTGGGCCCCAGGCTGAGCCTCGGCTGCCTGCGACTAGGCCCTGCTCCTAGCCGCTGGGATCTGGGTCTGGGCACTTGAGGCACCTCGGTTCTGGGGCTGAGGTGCCAGGCAGGGAGACCCCCTTCCTGCCGCGCTCCGACCGAGTGGCGTGGCCATTGCCCCGGTAGCTGGAGGCTAGTCAGGGCCCACTGGGGCCTCTGCCTGCACCCCCACAGCGGCTGCACTGGGCTGATCGTGTGTGCTGGGGAGCCCCAGACTCTCCCTCTTTGCCCTGGAAAATACAGCGTCTGGCTGAACCACCATCCAGGAAGCAACCCTCAAGTGTCCCCTCAAACCAGGGTGGAGCTGGGCGGCAGCAGAGGAGGGATGTGGGGGTGCAGGGGGCACCTCTGATCTGGGACAACCATTCCTGCTCAGAAGCGTCAAGTCAGCCCCAACCCACACTCACCCAAGATGCCCAGATCCCACTCCTGACCCCAGCCACGGCCTCCATCTCTGTGATTCCGCCCTCCCCTGCTCCAGAACCGTCAGGGGCTCCCCAGGGGCCGTCGAGGACCCTCCCCTTCACGCCACGTGGACACAGGGTGCCTCTGTCCACCGGGCCCTGGGGTGCAGCTGAGAATGTGACGTGAGGTCTCTGTCCTCATCAAGCCTGGGATCTGGGAGGGGGAGAGGCCCCGAAACGAGGCATCAGCCAGGAAACGGCTAGGAAGGGGCTGAAAGGGGGCACAGCGGAGTTGTCCAGTGAGGGTGGAGCGGCTCCGGGAGGAAACCCACTGCTCTCACCTTCCCAGCCTGCACTCACCCTCCCAGGTGCTGTTACCCACTCAGGGACCCCCCGACCAGCCAGACTGGGCCCCTGAGCTGACCCCAAGCCCCCTCCTCTGGGCCTTTGACCATGACCTCTCCCCACAAGACCTGGCTTGCTGCCATCTCTCTTCTCTGCTGAGCCCAACCTCACTCGCTTCCTGGGGTCCACCTACTCTAAGAAGCCCCCTGAGGTTGATCTCACGATGTCGGACAGCTCGCGTCTGCTGCCTCACCCTGGAGCCGCTCTGCAGAGCACGCACGGCCGGCTCGCCTGCTGGGGCTGGCGGCCCAGGGAACCGCCTCCCGCCTGCCGTGCACGGGCCTGCCAGGCGCCCTCTCCTTCTGCCCTCACCGTGGCCGGACCAGGCAGCCACACGGGAGGAGACATGGGGCAGAGGGAGGCACTGTGCCTTCTTCTGTCCACCCCCAGGGATGGGAGCTTCCAGGTTAGGAGGGAGCCCGTGACCTGTGACCTCAGCCCTAAGAAGTGCTCCGACCGTAGCAAGTGGGAGGGACAGACTGCCGTGGGCAGACAGTCCGGCACAGGGCTGGACCGGCAGGGCCTTCAGGCCACCCCCCACCACCCCCATCATCACCGGGTACTGACCAGCTGAGCACCTGCCCAGTGATTCACCGTGGCCAGCCGGGAGGCTCTGACAGACGGGAGGGACAGACGGCAGCTGGTGCCTCTTCCTTGTCTGCCTGCAGGGAGCCTGGCTCCCCTCTGAGACGGGTGAGCCACCCCCAACATCGGTACCAGACGGCTCCCTCCTAAGCCACGCGTACGCACCGTCTGCAGTCACACCCACCCTGTGCTGAGGGCCAGCCGTGTGCCAGGCCCTGGGAAGGGCTCCCCTGCCCCCTCCCGGTCCCTCCTCGCCCTGGACCGTGGATACTCCCACCAGCCCTGCTTCCTTCCCGGGAGGAAGAGAGCGGCAAGAGCCGTGATCAGAACCCCGGGGGCCCCCTGCCAGCCCACGCGGAGCAGAGGACGCCGGCCCGCCAGCCAGGCTCCAGGCTTCACAATCTGGCTTTGACCCTGAATAGCACATCAGTCAATCCCTCTGCGCCTCAATCTCTTCATCTGCAAAATGGGGTGGCAGTGCTACCATTCACAGGGATGCCGTGAGGATGAAGGGAGAAGACCACCGGCCCCCAGACACGCTCAAGCAAAGCAAGGCACCCTGGCAGCCAAAAGGGCCGCGCCAGGCCCCCTCGCCAGGACATGTGTTTGAGCCCCTGGAGTAACCTTCTTTCTCTTTTCCCTCCTGCACATTTTTTAAGAGTCACTGGTGACGACCAGTTTTAAAAACAAACAGCGAAGAAAAGAACTGCTTGTGCATGAAAATCTGGGTCTAAAGCCAGAGGCAGTGGCCACTCTGGGACACGCCAGACCGTCTTCCAAGCTGAGCCGGGACTCTTGGAGGCATGAGGAGACAGTGAAGAGGGCTCCAGATCTCGGTTAAGCTGAGCCCTGGCACGCACCCCAGGGGGATGACTTCTACTGAGCTCACCTCGACTCCCGAGGCCCCCGAGGCCCACAGTCAGAGTTTTTACAGCTGATTTTGTGATCGCAGGACTAGAATTCATATCCACTCCTCATCCCATCTTGCTGAGTTACAGTGTTCTAATAGGGACACAATTACTCAGCCTTGTCGGTAACTGACAAGTGTCATTCCACACAGGAACCCCAACCAGCCGCGAATCGACCACGGACTTCAGCCGAACCAGGCTAAGGGCAGAGCCCTGTGCCCCATCACCAGACCCCCGGCCCCAGCCGCTGACGAAGAAGCCGTTTCACGGCCTCTGCGCCAGAGTCGCCCGCTCCCCTCCCGGCTGCCTACCTTCCGGCCTGCCTCGTTATTGTGCAAGTTCATGAGTGTCCGGGCATTCTGCTTGATCTCCCGGGCGTCCACAAAGACCTTGGCGAAGCCGATGCCGTAGCGGATGTCAGCAGAGCAGCCGCCCCACTTCCAGCCCTCGTCCCGGTGGTACTGGCCCTGCTTCTCCTTGTCGCAGCCGCAGTCGCTCAGGTTGCCCTGCGTGCAGGCCGCCGTGATGGCATGGGCCACGCCCGCGGCGATGATGGCGTAGGTGAAGGCGGCCTCCCGGCTCCCTGCGGGGACAAGAGCGGAAACGCTGGGCTCAGGTCCGGGCGTCCAGGTTGAGGAGGCAGGCTGAGCTCCGCTGGGGTCCACCAAGACTGACCCAGCACCCGTCCCTGGCCCCCAGAGCCCCCCATCACATGCACCCCCTGTCAATCCCATCATTGAACGCCCTGGGGAGTGGACAGGGGCAGCAGAGGGGAGGGCGCCTAGTTGCCTGGGCCCTGTGACGTCAGAGGAGGGACCCCCCCCCCAGCATACCGATCACCACCCACCCTCCACGCTGATGTGGCTGCGTGCACGCGTGCACACACACACACAGAGGCCCTGGCGACCGTCAAGCAGCACTTTGAACACCCGCAGTGTGCAAAGGCTCTGGAGCCACAGGCCTGGGAAGCAACCCCAGAACATCAGCTCCGCTCTGTCACTTTCGGCCACCACCACCCCTTCCCTGGGTCTCGGCCTCCCCCCAAAAGTGGGGACCCCAGGGAATAGGAGATCAGAGTTGATTGCCGGTGTCTGACGGCGGAGAACACCTGCTATGGAACTGAGCCAAGCCCGCGAACGTGGACGGAGAGTGACGGCTCTTTGCCACTTTGAGCCTTCAGGTGACTGATAAAAGGACCTTTTGCAAAACGCGGTGTGCAAATTTATCCTTACGCTTTCATATATATGTTATTATTTTTTGAACAGTAACGTTTAAATAGAACTGCTTAATAACTCTACCAAATATAATAAAAGCAAAACTTTCAGTCAATAAATAAGTAAGGATTAAGGAGAGAGAGAGATTAGAGTCTGTCCGCAGCTCTGGGCACCCACCTGGCCTGCAGCCCCCACCTGGACAGCAGCTCCTGTCTTGCTCCTGCTGCGCCCGGGTCACCTGAGGTCCAGAGGCCCAGCCCACGAGACTGTGAGCATGTGCAGATACGGCTGGGACCTGCGTCCTCAGCCTCCGTCTGACGCGGACATCAGGGCTGGGGGAGGTGGGGAGGAGGGACCACCCGCAGGGATGCGAGGACAGGCCGAATCAGGAAGCAGGGTCCTAGGGACCCCACTCAAAGTGGCATCGAGTCCTCACTCTCTTTCACGCTCACAGGCTTGGATCCATCACATAGCATGCGGGCTCCACCATCAGACACTGGTCTAAATGCTGACCTCTTATTCCCTGGGTCCCCACGAGAAAGGCACTGTGGCAGGGTCCCCACCTTACCGGGGGGGAGGCCGAGACCCAGCTCTGAGGGGTCGCTCCCCCATACGCTTTCCCAGCTACGTGGAGACGGGGCCTGGCCTGGAGGGCGGCTGGAGGCCCCGTGGAAGGAGACGCACGGGCCCAGCAGGAGGGTGCTGGGGGGTCAGCGGGGCACAAGGGCCCCGCACAGCTGGGGGCCAGAGACAGAACCCAGCGGGGGAGCCGCTCGGGCCAGTGACTCAGCCTCCCGGCCCCTCTGGGTCTGAGAGCAGCACCAACTGCCCAGGAAGGAGAGGAACCCAGGCCCCACACGCGGTGTGGCCGCTCAGAGCCAGGATGCGTGGGGGCAGGGAAGCCCCTGGGGACGGAGAAGCATCTCGGGATCTGGGAGGCGGGTGGTGGCTGAAGTGGGGGCCGAGGAGGTGGAGGAGGCAGCAGCCCCCAAGATGCTTCAGGCCCCAGGCCACGGTCACCTGACTCATGTGGGCCTTTTCTCACGCGCCCCCTTCACTGCACAGGCCCCCAGGCTGCCAGGACATGAGCACCCTGCGCCCCAGCCGCCTTCCCTCACCAGCCCCTGCTCCACCAACCTTGCAGACACGGAAGCCTATCCACCTGCCGGACCCTCTGCTTCACCGTGCCACGGCCGGACCCTGGCATTCCACGACAGCCCTGCTCACACAGGGGCTCCGGAGCCCTAGCACTCGAGTCCAAACCCCAGCTCAGCCACGGAGTGACCGCAACGCAGACAAGTTCCTCCTCGTCCTGAGGCTCAGGCTCCAGCTCACGCTACCAGCACCAGACCCGCAAGGAAATGACACACGGGAGCGGACAGGCGACAGGGAGGTCAGAGCTTCCCAGCAGCAAAGAGCCAGCAGGTGGAGGGAACGCAGAGAGCAAGACAGGGAGGAGAGCCCGTTCCGCCACTTTCTGGCTGTGTGACCTCAGCCGGGTCACCTAACTGCCCTGTGCTCCAGCACCTCCACTACGAAACAGGAGAACGGCCACCCACTTTGTCAGGGAGGTTGAGAGGGCTTGGCAGAATTAACAAAGAACTTAGCAAAGGGCCTGGCATGAGAAAGAAAGTGGTTTGACTCTTTGAGGCCCCATGGATTGCAGCCCGCCAGGCTCCTCTGCAGGAATACTGCAGTGCGTTGCCATTTCCTCCCCCAGGGGGATCTTCCTAACCCAGGGTTCAAACCCAGCTCTCCTGCCTTGCAGCTGAGCCACCAGGGAAGCCCCGTGTGAGACAGTATCAAATTGATTACAGTTCCTACTGATGATGCCAGTTAGCAGTCCCTCAGAAGGCTGTGAGGTAAGGAGAAGGAGTCTTCATTTGTTGAAGAAACCGGGGCCGAGAGAAAAGTCTGGCTCATTCAGGCCATCCAGGGGAGAGAAGTGGGGCGGCGGCGGTGCTGAGCCGTGCAGACCAGGTTCTGTCCCCGGTGACCAAAGGACTGCAGAGCGGGGAGGCCCGGCTGGCGGCCTCGGCAGGTGAACGGACACCGCGTCTCCTTCATCCGCCCAGAGCAGAGCAGCAGACTGAGGAGGGGTGGGGCCCCGGCCTGCCACTGGAGACTCACCCTGCTCCCCGGGCTTACCCCTGCGGTGGAGGAGGGCTGGGGACAGTGGGCGGGGCTGGAGGCAGGAGGCAGGGCTCTCCCACTCAGGGTCCCGGGCCTCTGAGGTTCCTGTGCAACACGTGGCAAGCCAGACGCTCAGGGAGGACGCCTCCCCAAACCCAGCAGCGATGCTGATGGCCTCTGCTCCCAGCGGGACCCCCCAGCGTATCCCGGATGGGTGGGAGAAGGGCGGCTACCCCTGCGCACGTGCAGCTCCCCTGAGTTCAAGGTCGCCCCCTGACCAGGGTGAAGTCTAGCATGGGCTATGGCCTCCCCTCTCCCCACCCCCACCGCCCCCAAGCTGGCCCTCACCTCTGCACCCATGGCCCCTGGGAAATAAAGGGACCATTACTCTTAGCTTCCGAGCTCCCAGGACCCAGGAACCAGCTGCTGCTCAGGCCCAGATGCGGAAGTGCTGCCATTGACCTTGACCTAGACCTTGCCCACCAGTGTGAGACTAGGACTGCCCAGCCTCCCTACTTCCCCTTTCTCACTGACCACCAGGGAAGCTGCCCTGGGCAGGGGGCTGGCCGTGTAACTCTTGTCAAGCCTGTTCACCTCTCAAGGCCTCTATTGCTCCCTCTGTGAAATGGGTGTAAGAGCGTCTGTGAGTCATGGGCTGGCCGGAGGCTGACTCACTGCGCCTAGCACTGAGTGACTGTTCCGTAAACAGTTGACACTGCCGCTGTGACTGTCACTAAAGATCTTTCTTTAAAGAACACACGTATCTGGCCGTGCTGGCTTTCGGCTGACGCGCGCGGGAACTTTAGCTGCGGCTTGCGCGCTCTTGGTTGCGCTGGGCTCTTAGCTCTCTGCCCAGGGATCGAACCCGGGCCTCCTGCACTGGGAGGGCAGAGTCCTAGCCACTGGACCACCAGGGCTGGAGGACACGGCCGCCTTGTGCAGAGGCCGGTGTGCGGGAACGACCCAGCGTCCAGCTGCCCCGCCAGGCTCGGGTTCCCGGCCTGTGTGGCCCCCACCGTAGACAGCCCGCATGGCGGCGTGTGAGGGAGGCCGGATGAACGGGCAACGCCACCTGCCAGAACTGCGTGGCCTGGGCAAGCCACTGACCGCTCTGAAGCTCCGTCTCCGTATCTGTGAGTCTCAGCCACCTGGCCCGTGGCCGACCCCCACTTGAGGCTGTTTCCCAATGGCCCCGTGGGCGGCCACCATGCTCCATTACCGAGGAGCAGGACACCGAGGCTCTGAGAAGCAAACCAGCCCGGACTGGGATTCCGGCCCCGGTGGGTCAGCAGGGTCCTTCCTCAGTCCCGGCTCCTTCCTCCCTTCCTGGCTCCTCACTGCGTGGGAAAGACCAGGGTTGAGAGAGATTCCTTTGGCATAAGGCATCGACCCCAATTCACCCATGGCCCCTGGGAAATAAAGGGACCATTACTCTTAGCTTCCGAGCTCCCAGGACCCAGGAACCAGCTGCTGCTCAGGCCCAGATGCGGAAGTGCTGCCATTGACCTTGACCTAGACCTTGCCCACCAGTGTGAGACTAGGACTGCCCAGCCTCCCTACTTCCCCTTTCTCACTGACCACCAGGGAAGCTGCCCTGGGCAGGGGGCTGGCCGTGTAACTCTTGTCAAGCCTGTTCACCTCTCAAGGCCTCTATTGCTCCCTCTGTGAAATGGGTGTAAGAGCATCTGTGAGTCATGGGCTGGCCGGAGGCTGACTCACTGCGCCTAGCACTGAGTGACTGTTCCGTAAACAGTTGACACTGCCGCTGTGACTGTCACTAAAGATCTTTCTTTAAAGAACACACGTATCTGGCCGTGCTGGCTTTCGGCTGACGCGCGCGGGAACTTTAGCTGCGGCTTGCGCGCTCTTGGTTGCGCTGGGCTCTTAGCTCTCTGCCCAGGGATCGAACCCGGGCCTCCTGCACTGGGAGGGCAGAGTCCTAGCCACTGGACCACCAGGGCTGGAGGACACGGCCGCCTTGTGCAGAGGCCGGTGTGCGGGAACGACCCAGCGTCCAGCTGCCCCGCCAGGCTCGGGTTCCCGGCCTGTGTGGCCCCCACCGTAGACAGCCCGCATGGCGGCGTGTGAGGGAGGCCGGATGAACGGGCAACGCCACCTGCCAGAACTGCGTGGCCTGGGCAAGCCACTGACCGCTCTGAAGCTCCGTCTCCGTATCTGTGAGTCTCAGCCACCTGGCCCGTGGCCGACCCCCACTTGAGGCTGTTTCCCAATGGCCCCGTGGGCGGCCACCATGCTCCATTACCGAGGAGCAGGACACCGAGGCTCTGAGAAGCAAACCAGCCCGGACTGGGATTCCGGCCCCGGTGGGTCAGCAGGGTCCTTCCTCAGTCCCGGCTCCCCCTCCCTTCCTGGCTCCTCACTGCGTGGGAAAGACCAGGGTTGAGAGAGATTCCTTTGGCATAAGGCATCGACCCCAATCAAAATGCCTTATTTCTGCCATTCAATGGTTATCAGTTAAAATATCAATAAATCACTTATGAGACCCATTCAAACGGGATGGGCTGCTGAGAACAGAGCTGACGGCAGAAAGAAGGTAGATAAGGATCCCAAAACCTTAAACCCTCAGACTCTCTGCGAGAGGCCACCTTACACGCTGCCCGCCCATGCCCCCTCCGTCCGCCCAGGCGCACAGCAGTTCCTGTGTCTGTGGGAAACTGGGGCTCAGGGAGCGGATTTGCCCAGGGGCAGCCAGGAGGCCAACCTGGAGGGCACAGGCCACCTCGAAGGACTCCCCCGACCCCGTGCGTGCTCCCAGGACCACCCCTCTCTCGGCCTGGGGAAGGCCCTCCAGTGGGGTGGTTTCCCGAAGCTGTGTGTGTAAGTCTCCCTGGACACACGTACACACGTGTCCTCGGGGGCCTGCTTTACTGCTGCAGAAATGGGAAGAGGTGGCAACCCACTGGCACCCGCTTCATAAGAAGAAAAGCAAAGTCATGAAATGCTTCCTGTCCGCCAGGCTCTTTCCTAAATGCTCACTGCAGATCGACTCAGCCTTATTCTGGCCCTGTGAGCTGTGCAGTGTCGTCATCTCCATTTCACAGATGTGAACACTGAGGCCCAGAGAGGAGGTGTGCTCTGACGAGGACCCCAACCCGGTCAGGCTGGCCCCAGAGTCTGACCTTCTCTCCTGCCTTGACGGCAGGACAGCCACTCCAGTCCCTGGCCAGGCTCTTTCCGGATTCTTCCTCGTGGGGCCAGTGGGCTTGGCCACCGCTGACCATCCCTCCAGGGGCAGACTCAGCCCCATCTCATCTTGACCACGCTCCCTCCCTCCGGTCCCTGAGCAGAGGAAGAGCCTCCATCCGCCTTGCCTCTCCTTGTCCCCTGACCAAGTCAAGTGCCCTGTTCCTTGACTCTACAGCTATTTCCTGAGCACCTCCTGGGTGGGGGTTACTATGCTAGGGGCTGAGGAGCCTGAGGGAGGGATCCGGGTGGGGCCTTGCCCTCTAGGGGGACAGACAGCAAAATTGCCTCACTCAGGCAGCCCAGGGCCCTGCAGAATGCAGGACAGGGAGACGATAGGGGCAGATGCTCTGGGGTGGGGCTTCTGCACAGGGAGCGAGGGCTCCTGGCCACCAGGGTCGGGCAGCCCTGCCCCAGCGTGGGCAGCAGTGGGAGCAGGCATGGGAGAAGATCCTGCCAGGCCCACCGCCTGGCCCGGGCAGAGGGCCCTCTGTCTTCAGAACCAGAGCAAAGTACCCAGCGCCACAGACATAAAGCCCAAGGCTCCTCCTGGACCCAGAGCGTCACAGAGGCCGCGAGACTTGTCCAGGTCACCAGTGACTCAGTGAGACCTGAGGGTTAGGACCAGGGTCTCCTGGTACCAGCAGGAGTCCTGGTCTCGCCGCCACCTCTGGCTCCTCCACTAGGCCACCTGCATGTGCAGGCGATTTTCCAGCCAGAAGCCCAGGTGGCCTCAGCTCTGAACTTGGCTATGATGGAGCCTCTTCATCCCTCCTACCTGCTTCCTACTCAGCGGGGTGACCCTCAGCAAGGACTCCAGCTCCCCAACCTCAGCTTCCCCGCCTGGGAAGTGGGAACTGCCCGGAGGACATGACCCAGCTGGCCTGAGGATGAAACGAAACCTCTGTGTTCAGAGAAGCCCAGTTCCCTGGGAGGTTCTTGGTAAAGACTGGAGTTATCAGGGAGATGAACCCGGGGAGCCCGGCTGACGCCCTCCCCGCATTCCAGCTCTGTAACGATCCCAGCAGGGACAGAGGAAATGAACTGGTGTCCTAGCCTGCCCGAAAGATTCCATTCCACCGCCCTGCGCAGCCACTGCAAATGGTTTACACCGGAATATTATCTGGGTGTATTTACGGTATCTTACTGGAAACCACAAAGTGCACTATATTTTTTTTTCTCTTTTGCTATTTAAAGCCGATGGGTCAGAGAGGGAGCAATCTGCAGGGACACCGGCCGAAATATATGATGATTTGGAAAACATGCAGATGGAAAAAGGCGGCCTCCGCCAGCCCCGCGGCACGGTGCTCACAGCCCTCTGGGCTCAGAATGCCACACCTGGCTGTCTCCAAGCGGAGGAACTGGGAGACCCCTGGATGAACAGAAAAGTGGGGGCCTCAGAGGCACTGGCTTGGCTGACCCCGGCTGGCGGGATGGACCCACAGAGCTGATCTCCGGTCCCCAGCCTCCACTCTTCTCTCCTGCCTCCACCACAACCAAGCATCTCCTCCCAGTGTGGAAGGCTGGAGCGCACTGCTGCCGCTCGTCAAGGGTCAACAACAAACCTGCAGAAGATTATTCAAACACCCGAGGTGGTGTTTCTTTTTTTTTAAATACTCGTACAGTGCAGTAAATTGGCCCATAGGTGTATCAGAATCTAATTCAAGATAGCCATACAGTTGACTGGTACTCGCTCAGATGGTAAAAAATCTGTCTGGAATGCAGGAATTCCTGGGTTGGGAAGATCCCCTGGAGAAGGAATTGGCAACCCACTCCAGTATTCTTGCCTGGGGAATCCTAAGACAGAAGAGCCTGGTGGGCTATAGTCCATGGGGTCGCACAGAGTCGGATATGAGACAGCAGTGAACACACGCATGGGTACTATATCTTCCTATGGTTTAATTACAAATACATTTACAAAAAAAGAAGAAATGCTCAAGGCATTCCTTCCTTCCTCCAAGCCTTTCTACCTTCAGTCTGCAGACACCCTTCCTCTCCCACTGACCTGGAGACAGGCCATGTTGCCCAGTGGTCGCAGAGCAGGGCCCTGGGCGGAGGAGTGCCGATCCAGCTGGGCTGACATGCCAGCTCCACCTCCTGGGGGTGGGGCCTGGGGTGAGTTGTCTGACCTCTGAAGGCCTCAGTTTCCTCCTCTGTGAAATGGGAATAATGAAGCACCTGCCTCCTAAGGGTGTTAGGAAAATGAAACAAGCCCAGGCACCGGCCACCAAACCAAGAGCACGGCTGGAAGGGGTGGGCATGCAGCGGCTCCTCCCGGGAGGGTCTGTGGTCATCGTCTCCCTCGAGGCGCAGCTCGGGGTCCCCTCCGAGGGGCCTTCCTGACATCCTCTCCGTGGCTTGTGGTTCAGCACCTTCACCATCCTTATTCTATGTGGAATTCAAAGACGAGTTCAACACAGAGGACCCAGATTACTCATGTGTGATGCCTCAACAGTTGAATGAATGAACGTGCGTGTAAAGGCGTGCGAGAGTGTGAGGAAAGCTGGCCAGAGAACGTTTTAACAAAAGAGTCATCTCAGAGAATAGTGTCAGGAGAGCTAAAGCCCAGGATGAACTGAGGCCTGCAGAAAAAAAAAAAATGCACACGAGACAAAAAGTCCTTTGTTAGCTGCGTTCTAAACAAGAATAGGGGAAGAAAAGGTCTTTTGCTCTGGCAAGATGGAGTATTGTTAAGAAACGGCAGAGAGAAAGTGGAGCTGGCCCGCCCCTTGCTTCTGTGTGTCTCTCTGGAAAGGTCTTCAAATCTCCCCTCCGAGCGGTCATCCGCTCACCAGACATGGGCTCCGTCCACCCACCCAGCCCGAGACGGAGGAAGGATGGAGCCACTGCGCAAGGCATGCGGTTCCCAGACCCGGGCACCCCGGGGAGAGCGGCGAGCGGCTCTAGGCCACTCGGGAGCAGAAGCCCAGAAACGCACCCGTGTTGCCTGGCTGGTAGGCAGAGGAGGGTGGCCCCCAGCGCCCGAGTCCGAGGTCACCGGTGCCCTTCCCTGGAAAAATTCCGCAGGGGCGTACCAAACAGGAGGTCGTGAGTATTTGAAAAAGAATGCAGCCATCCCCAGGAGCGCACGTCAGGAAATCACCGTTTCTCTGCTGACGATAATGCTGGACTCCCAGCAGATTTCTATATTTGCTAAGAATCTGATCATTCCCACATCCTGTCTCTTCCCCGGACACAGGGGAGAGAGGGTCTTCGGAGAGGTCTCCCCACCCCCATCCCCTGGCAGACCCTACGGGAAGGATCCTTCCCCACCCCCGTCTCCAGCCCCTTCCTGCCCCCGCCGGCCCCAAACGTCCAGCCGGGGCCCAGGTCACTCAGGTCCCCCGACCCCCAGCGTCCAGCCGGAGCCCAGGTCACTCTGGCCCCCCATCCCCCAGCGTCCAGCCGGGGCCCAGGTCACTCTGCCGGGGCCACACCGGCAGGCCTCCTGTGCCTGCCCCTCCCCACCACGCCCTTTCTCTCCTGGGCTGTGGAGCCCATTTGAGGTACCCCAGCGGGCAGCCATCCACTCTCCAGCCCAGTGCCATCGGCCCGGTGCCCAGCCCTCCTCTAGCAGACTCCCAGGGCACACTTCAGCCCCGACTTCGCTGTCTGTCCCCAGCAGACGGTGGGTACCCTGAGGGCAGGCCCAGTGGCTGATTCATCAGCCACTTATCACACGGAAGATTCCAGTAAATATCTGTGGGGCCAATGAATGGATGAGTGGTGGACGCATGGGGCGGTGGAGTCCCACGGGCACTTCAGTCGCATGAATTCAAAAGCAGAAGTGAAGGTAACATACGGTGTGGACGGGGCTGCAAGCTGGTGGAAGAGCGCAGAGAGCCCTCGGAAAACCAGAAACACCACTTCCTGGTGGTCCAGCAGCTAAGACCCCGTGCTCCCAAGAAGGGGGCCCGGTTCCATCCCCGCTCAGGGAACCAGATCCACGGGACGCAACTAAGCGTCCACATGCCGCAGCTAGAGACCCCGCATCATGCTGCAACTAAGGCCCGGCACAGCCAAATAGATGGATACACGTGTTTTTAAAAAACTAAAAATAGAGCTAGCAAATAGCAAGTCTACTTCTGAGTATGTAGCCAAAGAAAATGAAAGCACTAACTGAAAAATACTTGCACCCTCACATTCATCACAGCGTTATTTACACTAGCCAAGACATGCAAATACCTGAGGCCCGATTGACAGACGATGGATAGGGAAGTGACGCCTATGTACATATAGGGGTGTGGGTGTGTGTGCATGAAAGAAGTGACGGTGTCAGTCGCTTAGTCGTGTCTGACTCTTCTGCGACCCCATGGACCTAGCCCACCAGGCTCCTCTGTCCATGAAATTCAGGAAAGAATACTGGAGTGGGCTGCCCTTCTCTTCTCTGTGGGCTCTTCCAACCCAGGGACCAAACCTGAGTCTCCTGCACTGCAGGCAGATTCCTTACTATCGGAGGCACCAGGGAAGCCCATATATATATATACATATATAAATATATATATATATACACACACGCGCATGTATACATACAACAGAATAGTACTCAGCCACAAAACAAGAAAGAACTCCTGCCATCTACAGCATTCTGGACGGACCGTGAGGGCAGAGAAAGACAAGTGCTACATGACCTCACTTATATGTGGACTCTTAAAAAAATATGAAAAAAGTACTGTGCGAACCCTTTGCACACAGTGCACGCTCACTCTGCCTGCTGTACATATGTTACACACGCACAGGAATGTTTTCCTGCACGTGAATAGAGAACTAGGTATTCCGGATGTTGTGGCTGATTTCAGGGACTTTGGAGAGTGGCGCTGGCTGGAACGGATCTCACGGTCCACATCAGACACTGGGACGTGGCCCTGCCGTGCCGCTGGGGAAGGATGCTGGGCTTGGGGGTGGGTGAGGACACTTTCGTGGATTCTTGTGAGTCCGAAAGCCCTGGGACGAGCATGGCCCATCTATGAGGGTCCCCAGAGCATTGTTTCCTGGGGGGGGGTGGTGCCTCGGAAGAGCAGCTACAACAGGCTGTCAGTGAGCCTGAGGGCTGGAGAGACGGGACCCCCAGGGAAGCCTACTCAAGGAGCTCTCTCGTCTGCAAGACTTCTCGGAGCCTCCAGTGCAGGAAGAACAGCGTGCTGAGGTCCCAGACTGATCATCTGGGGAGCCCTCCTTTTCACCCCAGAGCGGCAGGTGGGGGTGGGGAGGGCTAGAGACCTGTGTTCCCAGAACAGACAGAGTAACAGGTCCTCGTGAGTCGCGCCTTGGTGGGGGGGCGGTCTCCCCGAGGCAGTGAGCTAGACGACACCCACTCTACCCGAAGCAATGCAAACGTGGGAAGAGAGCTAACAGAAAGCTGGGCTCAGACAAGTCAGAACGACCGCAGGCAGGACGGAACCATCAGGGCTGCATTTCGGGTCAGAAACGGAAAGCATTCACCCAAAGAGGACGGAGCGCGTCCCCCATGCATGGCGCACCCAGACCTGGGCCGGAAGACAGGCAAGACCCTGGAGGGCTCAGAGCGGCTGGGCGCGGAGCGCGGAGTGGAGCGGCCCTGCCCAGGAAGCAAGCCTGTCTCCACGTGTTTCCTGAGCACCTACTGTGTGCCAGGCCCTGGCGTCACACAGAGAAGACAGTTAACAGGCCCATGCTCCGTGGACTTCCCCACAGCCTCCCACACACACAGCCTTCCCGAAGCACGCAGTCACTTCTGAAAGCGGCAAGCGCTGTAAAGGCAACAGCACGGAGTGACCTGCGGGGAGGCTGTCACAGCCAGGTGGTCAGAGAAGGCCCCCTGGAGGAAGTGGCATCTGCGGGGAGGCCTGCACAGTGCTGGGCTCTGCAAAGTTCCCACCATCGCTCAGCAGCTTGGCCCTGTCGCCCTTCTGCCCTGAGCCCGTTCCAGAAGGAACTGGGGTAGGGGTCTGCACCGGCCCTCGGGGCTGCACGAGCAAGTAAATAGCGAATGTGCCCTGGTGCAGCAAGTGACGCAAAGAAAACAACGGAAGGGGAGGGGCAACGAGCGGCGGGCAGTCTGCACTGCGCAGCAGGTCCTGGAGAGCAGCGGGCACGCCAGCCGAGGGTGGAAGGAGCAGAGGGGACCAGCCGGGGCAAACGCTCCGAGGTGGGAAGGACTTGTCATGCATGAGGGCAGGGGAGGAGATGGGGTCGGGATGCAGGTTACAGAGGTCAGCAAAGGACCAGGGGACAGTTAGCATCTTGTTCTCAGAGCAACAGGGAGGGTTTTACAAAGGGAGACGCCATGGTCCAAGCAACCGAGAGGACAGGCTTTGCTGGGGGCCGTGTGGTTGGCGGGTGGGGGTGTAGGGCAGCGTATTAGGGGCTGATGGAGTTGGGCGACAGCTCTCTGAAGATGGAGATTCCAACCAGGAGGTGATGGTGGAGGTGGAGAGAAGTGCACAGACTGGGCGATGTGCTTCGTAGAATCAAAATGAAGAGCTCAGGTTAGAAATGGGAACAACAGCCTCTCCCCTTTCTATCCCACATCTTCTTGTCCTGGAATAGCCACGAATAAAGTCCGGAGCCCCAGGTACTTGAGTTTGTCTTCATAGCAGAGAGGCACGGGGGTCTCCTGGGAGGGTGAAGGGACGCCCCCGAAGGCCCACGCCCTCCAGGTGCCAGGGCCTTACGTCCAGGGGTGCTGCTGCCTCCCTCCTGGCGAGGTGGGCCTCGGGAGGTGGACACCAGTGCTCACTTGGACGCCCCACAGCCCACTGCCACCACCAGCCTGTTGGATACATGGCGGCCTCGGGAGTCGTGTGTCTGTTAGGACCACACAAGCAAGAACCTCCACAGCCGCAGGGAACTTGGCAGTACAGTCTGCTGCTGCCGCTGCTGCTGCTGCTGAGTCACTTCAGTCACGTCCAACTCTGTGAGACCCCAGAGATGGCGCCCACCAGGCTCTCCCGTCCCTGGCATTCTCCAAGCAAGAACACTGGAGTGTGGAGAACAGTGTGGAGATCCCTTAAAAAACTGGGAATGGAACTGCCTTATGACCCAGCAATCCCACTGCTGGGCATACACACCAAGGAAACCAGAAATGAAAGAGACACGTGTATCCCAATGTTCATCGCAGCACTGTTTACAATAGCCAGGACATGGAAGCAACCTAGATGTCCATCAGCAGATGAATGGATAAGAAAGCTGTGGTACATATACTAGGCCCACGCCCTCCAGGTGCCAGGGCCTTACGTCCAGGGGTGCTGCTGCCTCCCTCCTGGCGAGGTGGGCCTCGGGAGGTGGACACCAGTGCTCACTTGGACGCCCCACAGCCCACTGCCACCACCAGCCTGTTGGATACATGGCGGCCTCGGGAGTCGTGTGTCTGTTAGGACCACACAAGCAAGAACCTCCACAGCCGCAGGGAACTTGGCAGTACAGTCTGCTGCTGCCGCTGCTGCTGCTGCTGAGTCACTTCAGTCACGTCCAACTCTGTGAGACCCCAGAGATGGCAGCCCACCAGGCTCTCCCGTCCCTGGCATTCTCCAAGCAAGAACACTGGAGTGTGGAGAACAGTGTGGAGATCCCTTAAAAAACTGGGAATGGAACTGCCTTATGACCCAGCAATCCCACTGCTGGGCATACACACCAAGGAAACCAGAAATGAAAGAGACACGTGTATCCCAATGTTCATCGCAGCACTGTTTACAATAGCCAGGACATGGAAGCAACCTAGATGTCCATCAGCAGATGAATGGATAAGAAAGCTGTGATACATATACCCAGTGGAGTATTACTCAGCCATCAAAAAGAATACATTTGAATCAGTCCTAATGAGGTGGATGAAACTGGAGCCGATTATACAGAGTGAAGTAAGCCAGAAAGAAAAACACCAATACAGTATACTAACGCATATATATGGAATTTAGAAAGATGGCAACAATAACCCTGTATGCGAGACAGCAAATGTACAGAACAGATGCACAGATGTACAGAACAGACTTTTTGACTCTGTGGGAGAGGGAGAGGGTGGGATGATTTGGGATAATGGCATTGAAACATGTATAATACATAAGAAATGAGTCGCCAGTCTAGGTTTGATGCAGGACACAGGATGCTTAGGGCTGGTGCACTGGGATAACCCAGAGGGATGGTATAGGGAAGGAGGTGGGCGGAGGGTTCAGGAGTGGGAACTTACGTACACCCACAGCAGATTCATGTTGAGGTATGGCAAAACCAATACAGTATTGTAAAGTAAAAAAATTAAAAATTAAAAAAAAAGAACACTGGAGTGGGTTGCCGTCTCCTTCTCCAGTGCATGATAGTGAAAAGTGAAAGGGAAGTCGCTCAGTCGTGTCCTTGAGTCTGTTAGGACCACATAAACAAGGACCTCTGCAGCCTCAGGAAACTTGCCAGCCATCTCAGTCTCTCCACAAAGCCTCCACGTGACATGGTCAGCCTCCACCTGGTGCTGAGCTGAGATGCAGGTGCGAGAAACCAACGAGGTGATGGGTAAGGAAGGGCCGCTTTGACTCTGCCCACTGCCCCCCACCTCCCGTCAAGGCTCAATAAGAAGATGAAAGCTGGGGGTGAAGCCCCATGTGACCCACCCTCCTTGGGGCCCTGCCCAGGAACTGGGATGCAGCCCTCACCTCCTACCCAGGACATGACCACGTACAACCTGATGGGAAGTGGGCGACAAGAATGAATGGGCAACTCACCCAAGACTAAATCTGCTTGGCCAGCAAATACAGGAAGAGACTGCAACCCCTTGACTTCAAATCAGGGTGAGAAAGCATTTCACTTTGCCCTGCAGGCAGCGAGGAAGACCTCTGGGCCGTCCTTAGTGCTGGAGCGGGCTGCGGGTCAGCGCTGCGGGCTGGGGGAGCGGCACGTGCGCAGTCAGGGGGCCAAGCAGCTCTGCCCCCACCTGCCGCCACCAGCAATTCCTCAGCTCACCATAGATGCCAGAGACACATTCGGGGCCCCCGGGACACGCACACACGAGGCCCGCAGGGGTCCTGTTAGCAACAGCCCAGACGCCCCTCAGCCAGTGTGTGGGCACACGATGGGGTCTACTCAACCACGGCCACAAGGGGGACGTCCCCAGCGGCCCAGCGGTTAAGAATCCGCCTTGCAGTGCGGGGGACGCAGGGTCAAACCCTGGCGGGGGAACTAAGATCCCACGTGCCACGGGGCGGCCGAGCCTGCGCAACGCAGCTACTGAGCCCGAGCACTCCGCAGCCGGAGCACCACAGGCAGACGGGCGCGCATGCCAACGGAAGATCCTGATGCTACCCCTGAGACCTGGCGCAGCCAAATGAGAACATCTGTTTAAAAAACAGCTACGAGGAACTACACATACGAGCTCTGTTAGTGGCGATGGGAAACAAAGTAAGTTCCAAAAGACCGCACATTACGTGATGCCTTTTCTCTGTAAAATTAAACACAGCCCAGAACACTGTGCTTCCAGGGAACCTGTCGGTAGGAGAGAAATCAGACATCAAGATTCAGGAGAGACAAAGTGTGGCTTGGGAGGTGGAGACAGAAGCGGCCTGAGAAATGCTCACAAGGGCTATAAGCCAAACCTGCTCTCCTTGTCATCGTGGTGGAGCCGAAGGGGAGTTCATCGTTTTATTTAAGCAGAGGAGAAGCCTGGAGTGGGGGCTGCATGCTCTCCTGGGTCCCCCGGGGCCACGTTGCTGATAAACCCGATGAAGGGCCACCGAATGCCTAGCGTGTCGGGCCCTTGATAGCTGGCCTGTGGTCTCACCTGAGGCTCCTGACCCCTGGGGCCGCAGACCCCCGCTGCCCCTCCCCTTAGCAACCGCACGTCCGTGTCTTTTCCCCGCAGTTCCCTCGGCCTGGGATCCCATTCACTGGCCAGTGAAATTCCTCACACCCTTCAGGACCCAGAGCAAAGCCATCTCCGCTGTCTCGTCCGCTCCTTCCACCTGGGCCTCTCACCTCCGAGCACCCAGCACTCCTCACATGCTTTTCCCTGAAGTGCAGACCATCCTGCTGTCTGTTGCTGGTTAAGGGCTCAGCTGTGTCCCCCAAACTCCATATGCTCAGGACTAACCCCCAGGACCTCAGAACGTGGCTGTACTTGCAGGCATGGCCTGTAAAGAGGGGGTTAAGTTACAGTGAGGCCACTAGGCTGAGCCGTCTTCCAACCTGACTGGTGTCCTTAGGAGAGGAGCTTAGGGCAGAGACACCAGGGCACCTGCAAAGACCGGGTGAGCACCCAGGAAGACGGAGACCGTCTACACACCAGCACAGGGTGGGGCCTCAGAAGAAGCTGACCCTGCCTGTGCCCTGATCGCAGACCCCATCCCCAGGGCTGTGCGTGGGGGCTGCCCAGCCTGCGGCCCTTGCAGCCGTGTTGCCCGCGGTCCCTGTGATGGTTTGGGATGGACGGCGCTCCTGAGTCAGGGCTCCATTCGATCAGAGGGAGTCCCAGGCCAAGCGCAGGCCTGTGGCTCTAAAACTGCAAACCAGGGGTTTTCTTGGAGCTTCTGTTTGCTTAAAACCCCCGAGGCCACCTCTCCTACAGGAGCCTCCTTTGTAAGAATGCTCCTTGCCCCAGGCCTCGGCTCCTGCTGGGAATATACTGGTAGTGTGAATGAGAAGCGCAGCCTGGTGGTATCCGCCCCGCCCCCCGCCTCAGCCGGCAACAGACCCGTCAATCTCCCAGCTCTGGGCAGCTGGGGAGCTGCTGGCCAGCAAGGCCTCCCTCGTCCTGGGACTCCCTACGCTGGAGCGCCACTAGCGCACCACGCCTGGCACTATCACAGTGCCACCAAGGGGCTAGCTATTCCAGGACTGCCAGTGAGACTGGGATCAGCCCAGCCCCAGGAGGCCGTGCCACTCGCTGTTGCTGACCTTGGGCAAGTCCCCCGAGCCTCAGTTTCCCCATACGTAACACCTCACTTGTTAACAAAGATCCAGCTAAAATGCCAGAGCCCAGGCTGGGGTCCCAGAAACAGGGGGTAGGAGAGTGGGCAGGAAAAGGCGAGAAAAGCATGAGGGACCACGAGTGAGGGCTCGAAGACGGCAGGAGAGGAGACGAAGCGCAAGGGATGCAGGGTACCTCAGTGTCGTGTGCTTGGGGAACAGGGTGAGGCTGGGTGGGCGGGAGGATGAGAAGGTGGGAACAGATGAGGACCGGGGGCCACAGTAGATGGATAAGCAGGTGGGATTTCATCCTGAGGCTGGGAGAGCCTCCCAAGGAGGCTAAGCGGGAGAGGACAGATTCGTTTCCATTTATAAGGGACACGAGGTCTTCAGGGCGGCTGGGGGCAGGTAGGGGGCTGGGGGTGCCCAGGGAGCCCCGAAGTGCTCCTGAAGGCTGGGGTGAGGACACGGAGCATTGGGCAGATCTGGCTGGATCTTTCCGACATGAACTCAATTTGCTGCTGTCAAAGCCGTGGGAGATGGAGAACCCAGGGATGCCCCCGGAGCAGTCGAGAGGGCTGGGGTGAACCACTGCAGCCCAGGGACCCCAAGCTGACCTCACTTCCAGAGAAGTGCCCTGTTTCTCGGCTCAGCAGTGGGCTTGCAGAGTTCCCGGCCCCACCCAGGTCCAGACGCACAGAAACGAGAAGACACACAATGCGGCCTCCCCCACCCCGTGCGTGCCTCCCGGCCACCAACACCACTCCAACGCCCTTCCCACCAGGCTTGCCTCACGATCGCCTCGGAGACCAGATGCGCGGCCCAGCACTGTGTGTGTGTGTGTTTAACTGCACAAGGCACTATTCCCGTGAGACAGGGGCTGGAGACCCGAATGCCCACAGAGGCCAGGCAGCTCGTATCAGGGTCACAGAGGGACATGTGCAGGGACGGGCCCTGTGGCGTGACGGGCTGCCCAGGCTCCATCAACAGGCGCTGCGTTCTCAGCTGCAGCCCATCATTAGCTCAGCGGACACAGGTTTAAGCTATCAGTAGCTCCTCCGAGTTTTGCAAAAGCAGCCAGAAGTTCATGCTTTTTGGTGAAACGGGTAACTTGAAAATTTGGGCGTCAACTTGCAGACCAGTATCGGTGCTGCATCAGCCAGTTAGCCTTTGGCCCCTGGTCTGCAGCTCCGCCGTGAACAGGTGGTGGCGTGGGTGCAAACCATAGGGCTGACCCCCCTCACCGGCCCTGAATTCTGCACCTGCGGGATCCCATGGCTGCGGCGTTCCACCCTGGGGCAGGGGCAGGGGATCCTGGAGCAGTCCCGAGGCCTCCTGGTCTCCCCATGGCCTGTCAGACCCCGCTCGGGGCGCCCAGGTAGCACATACCCACTTTGAGCTCCTTGCCGAAGACGGTGCGCTCCCCCAGTGCCGAGCAGTTCCAGCGGCCGTTGCGGAATTGAAACTGACACTCGTCCAGGCCCATTTGCGAGCCTTCTCCTATGACGATGATGGCGTCGGGCCGGCTCTGGCAGATCGCCCGCTGTCTGGGGGCCAGGCCTGGGATCTTGTTACAGATGATGCTTGCGCCCAGAGCCACCACCGAGGAGAAGCCACTGGAGCAGGGGACACAGAGAGACGGAGCGTTAGGCCAGCAAGGCGGAGGGGCGGGGCACAGCCTGCAGACCCTGCCTGGGTGCCCAGCCCTGCCTCCCCACCACCGCTCCCACCACAGGCCTCTCAGCTCTGACACTGCGCGCCCAGCCCCCGTCCGCGCGTGTGTCACTCCCGTCAGCACTTGTGTATATCCAATATTCGGTGTAATTTCCTTTTGAGACACAAAGAAAGATAACTCCGGTCACAAGCATATGCCACACGCACTCAGCCAGCTGCCTTTGCATCTTTGGGAGGATTCAATTGAGACGAAGTTTAGAATCATGCAAAATGGAACGAATAGCTGTTGAGGGATCATCTCTGTGTGATGAAACTGCAAAGGTAACCCCTCAGTTTCACGAAGCAGTTGCCTCTCATAGGGCAGTGGATGCACAGATGTTAAAGAAAAAACATTTAGACGTGTTATATATGTATTATGGATGTATGTGTTTCTTGTAAACACAGCTTTAAAAAGCAACTCTAAAGAGAAAATGAAAAACACAGAAAAAGAAACAAGAAAAAAAACAGAAAAAAAAATTTAATGGGAAAAATAGAAAAAATTAAGCAAAAATAAAACGCAATTGTGAATAAAAGTTGTAGTCTTTCTTTCCTGCAGGCCCATGGAGTATGTGGATCCCACTCCAGACACGAGTGGCCTAGAGCACGCTCACGACCTTGGCAGAGAGGTTCCTGTCTTGCTCACTCACCCGCTGCACGGGTCCATATCAGACACCTGTCAGGGCACCAGGCTCGGACAGGTGAGGCCCTGCCCTGGAGGGGCCACCAAAGGCCACAACGCATGCGCCAGATAAACACAGCAGGCCCTTCAGCGACGCCCACTACTGAGGAAACAGTGAAGACGCTGTGGCAGCAAGTAGGGGTGGGCTCGGGAGGGGTGGGGCCGCTTCAGCTGGAGTGGTCTAGGGGGGCCTCCCTGAGGAGGTGACAGTGCAGTGGAGCCCTGAAGGATTGGGAACCAGCCGTGGGAAGGTCTGAGGCAGAGTATTCCGGGGTGGGGTTGTGGGGTGGGCAGGGGCGGGGTGTGGCGGTAACAGAAGATGCAAAGTCCCGGGAGGGGGACAAGCTTGGGATGACCAAGGATCAGAAAGAAGCCACAGGGGCCAGCCGGGAGCCAGGGCTCAGGGAAGGGGAGAGCCTGGAGAGAGGTGATGGCTGGAGGCGGGAACCTTCTCCATGCGTCTCGAGGCACGGGACGGCTGGAAGCCGGTCCCTCGCAGGGTCCCACCACCTCCAGCCCCGGGCGGGAGGGCACTGCGGGACTCCAGGACGAGGCAGGGAGCGTAGGCGGGCCAGAGGTGGCGGTGGCTGGCCTCGGTGGCAGTGGTGGGGGGTGGCTCAGATGAAGCGACCCAGCCCTGTGAGAGCGCAGGCAAGAGCACAGGGACAGGTGGCTGTGGGAGTCGCGGGCGTCTGGCCCGAGTGTGGGGCCCAGAGAGGCTCCGATGGCGGCGCTGACCAAGGATCCAGCCCTCCCCTCACACAGAGATGGCCCACTTCTCTGGAGCTCCCGCTGTGTGTAATCCTTGAACGGCCATCAAGCATCCTCTGAATGAGAAGACCTCACTTGGGTTGTAGTAATGAGCTCCTGTTGACACAGCCAAGGTCACTACCCCGCCAACCGAGCGCCTCATCCTTCCTGCCCAGCCTGGGCTGTGGGAAGTCATTCCGGGATTGGGATCCACCAAGGGGAGGGCCCCCCCGCTGCTCTCCAAGCATGTAGCAGACCATCCTGTCCTCTTTCCTGCCGACCCTGCCACACACCAGCCCTCCTCCTCCTGCCTTGGGTCCTTGATCGTCGCCAGTTCCTCTCCGGAGAAGCTCTTGCCCCCTGAGCTTCACGCGCTTGGCCTCTTGCCATCAGCCACGTGACCTTGAGGGTCCCCTCCCTGACCATCCTGCCTAAGGGAGGCTGCCTCCCCAGGCCATCCCTCCTAACTGTCCATCCCAATCATGAGCCTCAGGGACGTCACCCAGGCTGCGTGCCTGCCACGCAGAGGCACCCCCAGCCGTGGGCGCATCCGTGAGCTTTGCAGGATGCCTACTATCCGCCAAGGCAGCGTGCCGTGCCGCCACTCACACCGGACCACGCGGGCTCTGAACAGCCCTCCTGGGCAGGGACCGCCACATTCACCTTACTGTCCACTCTGCACAGCTGAAAGCCGAGGCTCACGGAGAGGGAGGCCTGGAGACTGACAAGCGCTGCAGTCACTCGTCTCAGCCACTACAGCCCAGAGCCAGAGGGTCCGCAGCGTTTGAGGAAGAGGCAGCATGAAAAGAGTAAGTCAGGCAGAGGTGCTCTGGCCACAGACGGGAGGCGCCTCTGAACACCTAGCTGACCCCCAGAAAACCCCCTCCACTGGCACAGAGTGAAATCATATATTTGGGGGGAAAAATTCACGGGCACAAACAGTCTCCAAGCTAAGCATTCAGGCCTAGGATGCCACCAAAGCTTCCTTCACCTAGAAGCTGTGTGACCTTGGGCAAGTTACATCTCCTCTCTGCGCTTCGGTTTCCCCATTGCTAAAATGAGAGTATTAACTAGGCCTCATCTCAAAGGGAGGCTGAAAAATTAAACATGGGAAGTGCTCCCAAGGTTTCAGGCACACAGCGACACTCAATAAATGAGCTGCTGTAGTAGTTACTGGTATTCGGTCTGACTGTTCCAAAAGGCTTGTGCCTGAGTCACCGGAATTATCCAGATAAGAATACGCAGGTGCCTTGCTATTCATCGGAACCAGAAGGCCCCTAGAGAGAGAGCTGTGAAACTTCACCCTTCGTGCCCATTTTACAGATGGATAAGCCGAGGTGCAGAGAGCAGCAGGGCCTGGCCCCAAACCACCCTGCCACTCCCCGCCTGACCCGGTCCTCTCTCCCCACCCCAAAGGGCGGCCGCGGGACGGAAGGCGGGCGCCCTCCGTGGCTCCAGTGCTCCCTCCCTCCGTCCCTCGGGGGCAGCTGGATCCCCGCGGGAACAGTGAGGTCTCGGCGCCGGCGGCGGGAGGTCGGGCGGGCGGGGCGGCCAGGGGAGGTTATTTTCTGTTGTTTTCCCTTTCTCTCTCCGCTCCCGGGCCCCTCCGCCCCGTTTCTAATTAAAAAGGAGATAAAGCCGCAC